>RJWM01003311.1:0-54067 GCA_004363535.1 Dasyprocta punctata | reverse complement strand
CTCAGGCCTCCACTTGGGCCCACGGCCTCTTGGAGGCTTAAAGTTTTCTGTACCTTGTGATGAATGTTAATAGGTGTTTTTATTATACAAAGCTGAATGTCATTTCTCGTTCGTAGTTTTCTGTCACTCATTCCATTCTCCTACAGACATCACCACCTTTCTCAAAAATCAGAAAACATTCCGTTTTGGTCTTTTTCTAAAAGGTCCCAAATGCTGCACTCTCTCTACACATGAAAAGTCCTCTCACACAAGCGTGACGTCCTGCCAGAAAGAGAATGAATGACAGAAAAGAAAAAAAAAAAAGAGAGAGAGAGAGACACTAGGAACAATGCAGACTCATTCCACAAAGCAGTATTGGGGGTAGCAAGGGAATTTTCAGATTTTCTGGGTTTTTTTTCTTTTCTGTAGTAATCATCATTAGAAACAAATGCCATAGCATTCTACCAGCACAAGGAAACATAGGCAGTTCCAGAGTGAAAGAATCTAAAACCTCTAGTAATCAGACTGTTAGTCCCGCAGAAAGCTCTCCCTCCTATGCGCCAGTAGGGAGGGCTGCAGATTCTGTGTTAACACACAGTGAGGATAACTAGTGAGGGTTGCTTTGTTTGCAGAATGACCAAAAGCCAGCTTCCCCAAGCAACTTTGCTGAACGTGGTGATGGCACTGAGTTTATACATCAGTTCAGACCTGCTTGGTGGCATTAATCTGTTTGAATGCAAATTAAACTTCAGTTTGAACTTGTTACAGGAGTTAATGAGGACTGAGTTCAGCAATGCTAAAAGTGTTCCGTTTCAAATGTGCAAATTCAGTACTGCAGTTCAGTTTGTTATGCAATATTGTCACACCACCCCGGTTTCAGAAAGTAACAGAGGATATCAGGTAGACAGAGGATCCTGTCAGCCCTGGGCTTCTGGGGAACCACACAGGGCCTGCAGAACTTGATGGTTCTGGGTCAGTACAACCTCAGTCCTTCCCACCCGTCCACACTTCCACTTCGCACCCACTACCCTAACATTTATTTATCTAGGACTGTAGCTTTTATTTTTAGTTTGAGAGCCTTTTGGAGCTTAATTTATATTCTTTGTACTTTTTATTTCTAAAATTACCAAAGATATTACACAAAAGTAAATTATGTTCTCTGTTTTATGCTTTATCTGATGAAGCCAAATATCCTCTTATTGTTGATCAAAGGAGGCGAAAGAATTTAGAGGCAAATGATGAGCTGTAGGCTATTGCTAACCTGAGAAAGAAAACTGCTCCTTCACCCTAGAGTAAATTCAAAAGACCAAGTAGGTAATGGAACCAAAGCTGTTACTTTTTTCTAGTAGTTGTTTCTTCTTTCTGTACCTCTTTAGAGACCAAAACTCAGTCTTACAAAGAAAGAAAAATTGTAGGACTACTGAACATGAAAATAGGACACAGTATTATAGTTGTGCAGAAGGAATGGAGTCCCATGTCAGAGGAAGAAATGAATGTATGCCACTGGAAATGAGGTATATAAGAGAGGAGAGAATAAACATGAAATTCGGAAAGAACAGAAAAGCTTTTGTGATTGAACTAGACTACATAATAGTATTTCTAGAATTAAAAGAAGAAAAAAACTTTTAGAACAATTGTATGCCACTTTTGTTTAAGGACTGTGCTATGATCACTGCATTAATTTTGGCTTATCTTGGCATATATCCTCCAGTTTGGTGTTTTTTTTTTTTTTTCTTTTTCCTGTCATTTTTTGTTTTTTGTTTTGCTTTCAGATTAGACTTTGGTCAGCATTTTTAATTAGAAAAAAGAAAAAGTAACACTCCCGTTCACTCATAAGCTTGGTACAAAAATGTCTTTTGCAGTTGCTTTTGAAGCTTCACTCTGCTTTCTGTATCCAGGGCAGTCTGTGGTCACTCGCAGCTTCATGATGTGCAGGCAGTAGCCAGACAGGGTCATGGGAAGGGGGCCCTGTGCTTCTAAACTGAGTGGTTGCTGGTTAGTTTGGTATTCAAAAGAGGATAAAAATCTGGTAGATTAGTTCATTCTCAGCATGTGTAGCTAGACATGAGTAAAGATAACAGCATGAGAAACTGTTAGTACGCATACCTCAGTTCAACCTTTAGGGAATGATTAAAATTAAAAAAAACATTTCACTCAGTTGCACTTAGTCGTATGTCTTGCATGCTTAGTCTAAAGACTGTAGCAAAAAAAGAAAAAAAAAGAAAAAAAGAAAATTAGATTTTACACATCTTTGCAGGCATCACAGTCCTGTAGAAGAACCAACTGAAAAAAAATTTTTTTCTCAGGCTTTATAGCAAGAAAACTTCACTATGATTTTTACGATTCTGATTCTGTATCCCTTGGGGGTATTCCAGTCGCTTCTTTAGGATGGGGTTTATTATGTTGTACATATATCCCAATGTGTCTGTGTGAATCTTTGTCTTTTTTGGGGGAGGGCGGAGGGCGGTTCTTTTTTTAGATATTGTTCCTAAAAAGGAATAAATGCATACACCTGTTTGTCAAAACATCTTTGCTTTTTGTGCAACTGCTTTATATTAACAATACTAAAAAATATCTTTGGAAAAAAAACTACTGTATGTAATGGAATTGCAGAATATGCTGCACATGTATTTTTATTTAGTTATCCTTGCTTTAGGAATATTGGATGACATTTCCTGACATGTGGAGGGAGAAATTCCCTAACTTTTTTTTCTTTTAAACTGTAACATAGTTGACAGATTTTTTTTTCTGTTCTCATTGATTGGAGCATTTTGTACAGGTTTGTGTGTGTATGTGTGCGAGCGTGAGTGTGTGTGTGTTCTAATCTGTTTTGTTTTGTTTTAATACATTCCTATCCCTTGTGTTTATCCTACCACTACCTTCCTGGCTATCTTTAAACAAGTTCATACATCTGAAAAGAGAAAAAAAATGTTATTTCAAAAATGTTTTCTTCTGCTGCAGTAAATATTTTGCATGATGAAATTTCAGGATCACACTTTCAAAGTTTATCAGTGAAGTAGTGGTTAATAATGGGGAGTGTTGGAAACACTGAACTTTTGTATAAAAAAAAAATACAAGGTGCCAAGATATAAAGACAATGTTACTTTTTTTCCTCAGAGAAAAGCATACATTAAGGAGGAAATCCCCTGTATGAGACAAATGCATTGTCAGGAATGGGGATTCATCCTGCTTGTCCCTAGAACCTGTCCGTAGAAGACGAATTAGGCTGCCACATTAGCAATGAAGTGAACTATCAAGGCTTATTTACTTGAAGAGTGACCACCAGTCCTGCCCCTTCAGGCAGCTCTGACATATTTCTAGCATCCTTCATCCCATCAGACCTGATAAAACCTTGGATTCTAATCTAAAATATAGTTTTTTAAACACCAAAAATTTGAAATTACAAAATATTTCCTTTCTTTTCCATAGTCCAGCCAAGCTGTGTTTCCAAAACTACAAAGCCGACTCTACTTAAAAGGATTTTGAATGTTTTGGCCTTCTGGTTAATGCAAACCCTTCTGATATTTTGGATGTTTTGCAACCCATTTTTGCGCTTATGTTCTGGGAATGAGATTTAAAATCCAAAAGGCATTTCGTGGGCCCAGCATCGCCCCTGCAATCTCTGTTCCCCCTCAACCTTGATGGAGATGGCAAAGTCTGGACCGTCAGCATGGTGCTTTGTGTATGTGTGCTGCCATTAACAAGAATTGTTTTGTTTTGTTTTTTGTTTTGTTTTGATAAGGCATAAAAGAAACTCATTCCTTGACATCAACTGTAATTCCATCATTCCATGTCTGTGAATACAGACAATAAAAAAAAAATGTGGTGTAGTCAGTACTAATTACTGACATTATAGCATTCTCAAATGCAATAAAAATGCTGGTTGTTCACACTGGTAGTCAAAGTCGCAACAGCCTAAGTTTTTTCCCCCCTGACCTGCTGATACTGTATGTTAGGTATATGCCTTAGGTTCATCACCAGCTGCTTCCAACACACAATTAAAATCAATTGTAAGTAAAAGCTTTCCTCATCAGGGAAGGCTAAAGCTTTTATCTTCGGGATAAGATTTCCAAGGGAAGGTATCCATTTAGAGAATTGGGAAGGGAAGAGAGAAAGAGGGGGGCTCTCTGTTCACTTGAGGAAGCAGCACACTTATTTCTCTTCATCAAATTTTATAAAGAAAAACAAAATGTTTAATAACTAGCATTAAGAGCAAACTAAAATTTCAGAGGAAAGCAATTTCATGAATAATTCATTAAAATTTCACATCTGCAAGATTAGTCATCCAAATAAAATGCTAATGTCAAAAACATGCACCGTCTATAATATTCTCATCAAGAAATCTTTTTGCATATAATGATAAATGCTTAGATTAGAACAAATGATTTTATAAAAATATTCTATCGAAAGTCTGCTGCTAGATAACTACATTCACTGGAGAAAACAGTGGAAATCTAGTACTTCAGTGTCCCAGGAAAACCATCTTGGTTGAGATTTTTTTTTTTTTTTAATGTAACACCTTCAGCAAAACATTGCTATTTCTCATTAGTAGTATTCTATCATATGTATTCTAAGGATTAATGAATTAAAGCATCATCTTTCAGCACAAATAAAATTGCCAGTATACTAAAAGCAGTGCTGTATGAAGTCAAACCCATGTTAACTTAAACTGTTTCACATACATAATTCCAAGCACATTATGAGAGCCAGGAGATGGTTGCAGTCTTTATTCAGCAAAATACCCACTGTCGCTGAGGAGCAATGTAAGCATTCTTTCCCAGCACTGTTTGGAAGAAACTCCTGTTAGGAAAGTTTTCCATTTCCTTTTTTACATGTAGGTTTTACTTATAAGTTGCAAAGGAGTGTCCTCTTTTGTTGGACACCATCTAGAAACCCTCAGTCTGATAATTAGCAAACTATTTAATTTTCACCTGGCCACCAAAAATACAGTGTGAGAGTTAATTGAAATTTCCTTAATTGCAAGCTTGTAGCATAAATACTGGTTACAACGTCGTACACAGTTGGTTAAAGTAGTTATGTACATGTATTTATTTTAATAAACAAGAACTTGTGGAAGTGAGTATCTTGCTGACTGATGGCACGGATTATTTTTAATTGTATTCAAGGAATTATTCTAAAACAGGAACATGCTTGCATTATTTATTTCAGGCTTGCCCTTCAGAAATACAAGGCAGCAAACCCAAAATAATAGTTCTTTTAAATGGGGACCTTAAGACTGATTTGACACCAAGATAGGCAGCTTTGTGATACAACGACCTCTCCTTTACACTCCCCCAACAGATAAATAATTAGCCTTTCTTATTATATTCTATACTCTGCTGATATTACATATTTGTACAGAGTAGTAATTGTAATTTATCCTTTATGTTCATTGTAGTTGACTCCAAAGTATTCATTCTAATAAAGTTGGGCCCCAAACCTTCTTTTAAGGCATTGACTGATGAAAAGTTCAAGACAATTCATATTGGAGGGAAATTAAATTAAATATAAAAGCACTGGTTTAACTGTGGAACAATATTTGTATTAGAAAACCATCACTCTAACATAACCTACTTATATTTATTTTTAAACAGTATTTTTTAAAGAAGCAACCCTATGTCATTTTATCTCTACTCTGTAAAGTTGCATATATTGGTATTAATATATATATTAACATGTCCATTTATCCATTTGAAGTTATCAATAGTCTTTTTGGTGGGGGGCACTTATATGAAGAATATAGGAGAGAAACAGACAAGCTTCATGTTATAATGTTAATTTGAAGGTAACCGGCCTTTCAAGAATTAATTTCAGCCAAAGCAATAATCATTATTTACCAGCGTGTGACATTTTTATCACTCATCATATTAGCAAATTTCCATTGAAAATGCTAAAATGGTTCGTCATAAGGCAGATAACTGCTCGAGCTGTAAAAATGACCAATACAAGTGCTGGTACTCAAACATTAAATTATACTGTAATTAATAAAGACAGTTAAACTGTCTACTAGCAACAGCAATTTAGGTAACCACATTGGATCGGCTATAAATTGTAACTACATTAAAATTCCAGAAATATTAGCAATATGGATTACTTGATGGAAGTTCGTGCTGATCACCAACTCTCCTTTTTTTTTTAAACAACGGAAGCACAGGTCAGGTTGACCACAAATCCGTGGGTGAAGATCAGGCCTGAGCACTTTTAATCTTGTGAAACAAGCAATTACAAATAGTTGCATCGATTTGTTAAAAAGCTTTAGGTGACATAAATTGTTTCCTGTTTAGCTTATTGCTCTGATACATAAATGTCACCAAGACCCGTATTAATCAGTGCCATAGAACAACAAGGGTGGCTGATATGGCTTCCAATCAAGAATCCGTCAGGCCCTTTGTGAACATTTCTGAGGGGCTGCGCTCACTGACTCCTTTCTCAGCAATGACAGAGGAAGGAAAATGTATTTTGTTCCATAAGGTCTTCAGCACCAGCTTAATTTGGGGTCCTAAACTAAATTGCAGGATTTTGGACTTGCTTTTTTGCCAGTTGACATGCAGCACCACATTTTTAAAATATCTTTTAAATAGAATAAATATTTGCAAGGCACTTCAGCCCCTGGAAAGCTGACACATTTTGTCCTCAATGTGTGATACTGTACATGTTTCCTTGGGTTTATATTTCTATACTCAAAATGCAATTTTAAATGGCTTGTGCACACTATTGACTTAACATAAATCAAATGTATCATATATACTTTCTTTAGGTTGGCATGCCAGTTAGAAAAATATGTGAAATTCTGAGGGGAGGGGAAGCCTGGAGAAAATTACTAAATAGAAGTTTTTACTGTAATAGAATATTAATGTAAGCCAATGCTCATTTGCCATTAGGCTGATCCTTTCTTAACATACACATGCTTTTTATTATTTTGCACTCAAGCAAAAATTCCACATTCAAAGACTTTCCATCTCGTCGGGAATGTCTCTGGCAAGAAACATGTCAAGAAATCCTGACCTCCAGAAAGACAGCAAGCTTCGTCCACACTGAGCATTAGCCCACTATGCAAGGAACATAAACCCACTTCCAAAATGTAAGATAAAACGCTGGTCAACGATGTGGAATAGGGAGAAACAATTATTCTTTAAATCTTTCCTCATTGCTACTCCATCAGCACACAGATGAAAATGTTTGATTTGCAACATAAAAGATTCATTAATTACCACTTGAATATTTAAAGCTATTTTGCAATCTAACAGAGATAGATAAAGCAGTGAATTAAAACCTCTAATAAAATTGTAAAAATATTTCAGTAAGTTTACTCGTGTTATGATTTAGAAAGCGATTCAAGCATTCTTACGGAATAGAGTCTTAGCAGTTTTCAAGTGTGTATTTGAAGGAAGGAACTAAGTGTTCTGGAAATAATTTGTTTCTCACTTTCAAATGTTTACTAATAATTTATTTTTGATTCAAACTTGCTACCTTATGACTCCATGGATAAAAAAAAAATGTACCAAGCAGGTCAAGCATTATGTGTCTGAGTCAGAAAATAAAATTATTTTAAAAGTATTCAGATGCTTGGGGATTTAGAAGCTATCAAATAAAGTGATTTCCTTCCCACAAAATGAATATTTAAAAACACCAGACTCCAAAAGCATGGCATGGTAGCCTCTCTGTCCAGAGTCTGATTTATCCACACTGATTTCGTTAGAATGTTTCAGTGTTTGCATCCTGGGATCCTAGAAGTAGACCAGAAAAGGCATCTTTGATACTCTGAATACCAGGTTACCGGTTTCAGTTCTGACCATAAGGAGCAGGGTGACTTTGGCAACTTACTTCATTTCTTTGGTCCACAGCTTCCTTTTTTTGTTAATTGAAGACATTTAACTAAAGATGAAAAGGGTTCCTTTCCACTTTAAAGTTCTATCATTTTAATAGCATATTCTCCCTTGAGTTTTCTTGATGAAACCTTTACCATAGAAGAGTTTGTACAACACTCCATATTTCATCAAGAGTGTAAGGTTGTCTTATTGAAACTTGCCTTGTAACATACTCGGTTAGAAGCTAATTTCATTAGCATGCATGCTTCTTTCCTTCCATCTATCTGGCCATCTACCCAACCACAGATGCATTTATGCATTAAATGCATAAAATGACCTGCTCAAACCCAACCTCAGAGATCAAGCTGGGAATGAGATAGACACAGCCCTTGATTTTATGGTACCTGAATCCCAAGAAAGAGAGTTCTTAAACTTGAGGTTGTATTGCGATGCCAATGAGAGGGGGAGCTCAGGAAGGCCACTTAAATCCACTGGAGACACTCAGGGCCAGCTTTCTAGAAAATGTAGTATCTAGCTGAACTGAAAAGACGTCAGAGCTTCTGCCAGCAGGAAAGAGGGAGGAGAAAGTTCTAAGCTGAAGAAATAGAGTTCTTTCATGGCCTGGGCTACAAGCAGCATGGAGCATCAGTGCAGAGATCAGCAAGACAAGTTACAGAAAGACACTGAATGAAGTTCTCACTGCAGTTATCAACTATCAGACAAAATAATTCTAATTGTGAACAATGCCAGCGATACAGCTCCGCTCAGTAATTACTTAGGCGGCAGGCTAGGTCAGGATACTTGTCCAGCCCCTCTCCAATCCTTCTTCCCTGCCCCAGGGCTCGGAAGCTGTTCCTCCCTTTGCCAGCAAGGCTCTATCCCTGACTCTCTTTGTGGCTCATGCTCTGCTCCCCTTCAGGTTCCTACTCAAGTATCAGCCAAAAAGCCTTTTCTCGCCATGCAATACAAATGGCATCCTAGCTGCCAACTCCACCCTGCCAACTTTGTATTCCCCTTGCCCACTTTACTGTTTCCATTGGGCTTGTCACTTCGTGACATTATATGCACAATTGGTCTTTGCTTACTACGTATCTCCTAACCACAAGCGCAGAGATCTTGCCTGTGGGGTTCAGTTCAGTCTTCCCAGAATGAGGACAAAGGATCATTGCTTACATTTCTTGAGCAAACAAACAAATATCACACTGCCAAGAAGAGTAGAGGTCAGTTTGAACCCAGCACTCAGAAACCAGAGTCTGTTCACTGTACTCCAGGGCCAGACAAAGCAAATGTTTTCTCTTAAAATTCTCATACTGTACCTTCAAGGCAGGAATGGTCACCAGCATTTTACAGATAGAGTTTTCAAAATGACATATTCAGGGCTGCAGAGAAAAGCATTTGAGGATTTGGTATTCGCCCCCATAGCTGACTATAGAGCCCCATCTATGAACACGGGTCATGCCACCTATGTGCAAGGAGCCTCTAAACAAAATGAAGAGTTTCATACACAGGTGCCAAATATGCTCCCACGATAATACAGCTTTAAAACAGGACTGTCATTATCTATTTTAATATGAATTATCAAAGAATGTGGAGAAAAAAGCATCTAAATGCCAGCCAGTTGTGCTCGCTATCAAACACAGTAACAGAAGAAGCATGCCTATGCCCAGGATGAGCCTGAAGCATGGGCTCTGTGTATAGGGTATCTTTGTGGGTGGTATGAGGTTTCTGTGGCTCGCCCCACCTCAAAGTAGATCATTTCTGCTCCTCACTGAAATGGTAAGCACCTCAGTACCTTGTGGAATCTTTGCAATAAAGTACATTAATTGTCTTTCTCATAGATAAGAACATCTACACCCAGATTATCACACTTAGTTGGGACTAGGTGTCCCTAGAGAAGACAGCAAGAGCCACCCTGAGCTCCCTAAGGACAAAGCTTCCTCTGTCTTGTTTGCCAAGGAAATATACTTGGCAGAGAATGAACAAATCTGAGAGCATAACAGATGGGCTCGGGAGTGGCTCCCACAAATGGAACTCAGTTTACTCTCTGGCCTTCCGTAAGAATTTCCTCATCAATCAATTTCTATAATGATTAAATGAGATAGTGTTTGTATGGAAAGTTTAGGCCATAAAATGCCTTCTCAATAATGGGAAAGGACACTGAGGGGGAAAAAAAAATAAAACTAGAGCCTGTTCTCACGTCTTTTACTATCTAGCTGGGAGCCTCCTATGAAAAGGGGAAAGTCCAAATCTAACAAGCATGTGCAAGACACAGAAATATGCTAAGAAGGGCTCAGAGAATGCATCTGCAAAGAAGAGCCAGAGATGCAAGTTCTGAAAGGTGAGTAGAATCAACGAATTGGATTCTGATACCTTCGTTCACCTCTACTCATTTCCATTCTTCAAGCATAACAAATTATTTTGCATTTCAACATTACTTTGGCAGTATCTACATTACAACCTTCTGCTTAGAGCTCATCCCAACACTTTGATTAAAACTGTTGAGAGACAGACTCTTCCCCAAGGGATTGTCGAAGGCTTGGAATTAAGCCTGGAGCTGTTGGCAGCTATTTGTGCTGTAATATGGGGAGGGTCCACCTAAATGAATGAAAAGCAGGCAAACAGAAGAGGAAGGGATAAAGGGAGAATCCCAGAACAACACTGTGAACTGAGACAGGCCAAGATAGAAAGCCAGGAGGGGAGTTCAAAACCAAATCCAGGAACAAGAAATAGGGACACATACACACCAAGTATTGGCCACATCATTTGAGCCCCTGGATTTAGCCACACCTGAAGCTTGAGATACAGTAAGCCCCCAATTTATGAACATTTGAGTTGCAAACTTTTACGGATACAAGTGGACCTTGCATTATGAACACTTGTAGATACGCCCAGACAGCAGAAGTAGCACATGTATCTGCTGGACCTTGTCAGAGTTGTGTTGCTGTGTGCTTGCTGTACAGTGTGATAGTGTGTAGTCAGAGCCCAGGATGTCCAGAAGTGAGAGAAAAAGCCGTGGTGATGTGGAGGGGACTGCTAAGAAGTGCAAAGCAGTAACCATGGAAACAAAAGTGCAAATAATTGAGACTGGACTGAGAAGAAAAGATGGTAGACATCACTCATTCTTTTTGTATATGTGTTTGGTTTTTTTTTTTTTTAATGCTTTACATCATATATTTGTGTCAGAGGTGACTCACTTTGTCAGACTTATGAACAAATCTGACTTAAGAAAGTTCTCCAGGAATTGAATTCTTTTGTAAGTTGGGGATTTACTGTATACTCCTGGAATTTCAAGTATATGATCAAATAAATCCCCTTGCGTATACCAGTCTGCACTGACTTCTAGTCTCTTGTAATCAGACTGAACTAATGAGTGTTTTGTGACACGAGTCATTTCACCAAGAAAGCACCATGCTTCAAGGCCCTATGGCAAGAGGAATTATTCCAAAGTCAAGAACCCAATGGGAAGCCTCCGTGTCTGCAGGTCCCAATATGAAGCAATGCACAGGCTATGCCCTCAGTCATCCTTTTCTTCTCATCTGGCAGATAAAATTATAACTCCAAAACACACTAGTGTCAGAGCTGAGAATGACGCCTCTTGTGGGCCTAGAACGAGGCAAAGAAGAATTTTGTGCCTAACACAACTCAATATAATCCAAGATACCAAAACGAAACAGTTGGTTCAGACCATTGGGAAGTGACATGAGTGAATTTTACATCATTTCTTGATCAGAGGGAATTTAGCTTCAAACTTGATGAGATGCAGGGCGCAAATGCAGGATCACAGCTACACAAAGAGACAGGTAATTACGCTTGAACACAGCTCCCCCTGAAGTGGTGATTTGCTTCAAGAAACCCTTGATGGTCTCAACTAAGCATGTCAATTAAGAATATGATATGAGATGTACTAATAAAAAGAGACGTACTAATAAAAAGAGAAGAGTCTAGAGTTTGGACTCAAAAAGGGTGGCACTACTTTGTGTAGTTCCTTTCCCCCTAATTAAATATGACCTTTCTTTCTCCTTTTCCATCTTACCTCCAAACACTCCATCAGTCTGGAAAAAAACCACACACTTTTCCACCATGACTGAATTTTCAAGGTGACCCCCAGCCAACATATTCTTGCATGGTGGTGTCACTCTCCAATTCTCACTACTGCTTATACTATACTGCTATTAAGTATTTGACTACTACCCCTGGTTTCCTCTATGCTGTACAGAAAATGACCATAGACAGTGCCTTGTCCTCTGAACCCAAGTCAGTGTCCCCTGTTCTCATCATCAGAGAGGTTCAAGGAAGAATTCTGATTGCCCCAAGCTGAGACATTTACTTCTCTCTTAGTCAATTACAATGACCAGCAATGGGAGGACTCCTCTTTGCCAGACTCATGTTTAAAAAAAAATTTTGCATCAAGTGGGCTGAAAGTCTTCCCACTTCCCCTACACATGCTAAGCACTGTGTTGTGATCATGGATTGAAATATATAGTTGCTGGCCCTCAAACTGCTATAATCTACTTACACCTTGGAGTTACATACATTTAAAATATAGTGAGTGCCCACTGTGTGCAGGACACCCCATTAGACTCCGGGAATTCAACAGGAAACAAATCATATACACACACAAATATATGTCCTGAAGCTTCCTTTTTAGCAAAGGGAATTATGCAAGATTAGATTTGTGGTTGGCAGAAAAATACAGGAGGGAGGGGATGTAAAGCTCTGGGGAGTGGGTTAGTGGGGTGGCTGCCATTGTAAAGGCCTCAATGACAAGGCCACTTTCTAGTAAAGATCTACAGGAAGCAAGCTAGGTAGATCTCAGAAAGAACAATCTAGGAAGAAGAAACAAACTCTCAGCTGAAACAAAGGGTGAGGAAGAGGGTCACAGGAGTTCATGGGGAGCAGATGGTCCTATGCATGCACGGTCTGTTTGTGACAACTTTTCTTTTTCCTCTTGGTGAGATGGAGCCTCTGGAGGGCATGAACACAGGATTTGGCATAATGGAATTTTAGAGAATCCCATTGACTGCAGCATTATAAACGTAGGGAAGCTAGTGCAGAAACTGAGGGCCCTGTCATGAGAGAGACTATTGTGGCTGAATCTAAACAGGCAGCAGGAGAAATGAGAGGAGGAGAAGAGGCATTATATTTTGAAAACAGCTAATAGAATTCAGTGCTGCATATGCTGTCAGTTATGAGAGATACAAAAAGCTAGTGGAGATGCCAAGATTTTAGACGTGATAAACTATGAAGACCAAATGACCATTCACCAATCTGAGAAGATCGCAGGTGGGACATGATTGAAACAGTATCAGGAGACTCGTTTGGACTTTTAAACCCAAGATGCCTCCTGACCATCCAACATGGAATATTGAATAAGGCTGCCAAAGATAGGAACCTGGAATCCAAGGAAGATGTAGGGATAGGATCTGAGTGGGTCTTTGTGATTGGGGCTAAAACAGTAAATTCTATTCTACTTTCAATAACACAGAGAAGACAGAAAGTCGTTCTTCCATTAAAATGGAATGTAATTTGGAGAAACTAACTGGTCTACATTCCATAAAATAGGAAGTAGAGAACCACATGAGTAATTTTGGACCCAATAGCAGGTGACTTTCTTAATAAACAATACTGATGTCTTTGGGGAAAATGTCTCTTGTGCTAGATACAAAGGACAGCATAAATTAGTGTTAAGTTCATGAAACAAAAAATTTCCTTTGTAGCACGAGAACTAGAAAATCATGTGGGCATGTGGGGGCTGGGAAGAGAGCATCTGTACCCATGTTGTGTATATATAAACAGCTTCTAAACTCTGCTATCTCCTCCTGGGTCAGGCATTTTCAAAGAGTTACTAATTTAAAAATAAACATTTTTAAAAAGCTCCGTTCAACTTAGGTTCATTCTCTCTCAGAAGTTCTTCTTTAATTATGAAAACTGCATAACCCATTTCCTTTGGTGTGCAAAAAGGTGTGTAATTAAACTATCAGCATAATACCTATCTCCATGTAAAACCTGCACTTATGAACTTTAACTGCTGAATAAAAACTCCTATTACATGACCATTAAGTATTATGAATAAAGCAAGTCATGGTAGGACTTGATTAATTTTTATGCACTATGGATTACGTCTAGAAGAAATCTGATTGTGATGGGTCTTCTGGTCAGCATGCCACAGCCTTTCATGGCTGCACCTCAAGTGGACACACAAAACTGGTGCCGGGGAAAGGCATCTGACCTCACTATGGGTACCTGACTCTCCGTTATTCTTGGGGTGCCTCTGCTTGGGGAGAACTCTGACTGCACTTATAAATAACAATCTACCTATTCAGCATTGAAGAAAACAAGTGGGGAACAAGGAGTGGGCAGAAAAAGTATAATCGGGTGTAGTTTCAAAGATGACAATGTTTTAGGTTAGTAATATTTTAACTTTTGAGATTAATGCATAAGAGCCATGGTTTCAGACTGGTAATATTTTATTTGGAATTCAGTTTGCACATCAGGAACTAAGACTTGGGAGACTGTGGGTTTAGGCTTTATTTGGGAAAATGAAGAGTTGTGAACAGTACTTCAACTCCAACAGAATTTATTCTGTGTACCTCTGTGTAAAGATACAGGATGCAGAGCAAGATCTCTAACCCAAATAATTAAATTTGACAAGCAAGGAGAAAAGAACATTTATGATTGCTCTAAAACTACTTGGAAGTGTTCAACATAGTGCTCCCACTAGGGTAGATTCAGAGCCCCCCAATAAGTTTAGTGGGATTCCAAAACTGAAACGACCTAGACTAGGTTTCCCAATGGCAACCAAGAGACCCAGAAACTCTTAACCAGAAAGAACTTCAACCTCGAGCTGACAGTGAGGATGAGAGGCAGCAGACAGGTAGCTTGAGAATGACTCCAGGGTCCTGGCACTCAGGGTGGTAGAAGAAACACCCAAAGAACTACCATGCAAACAGTGTCCATGATTTGCTTCCAGAAAGTCTCTAAAGAGGTTTTTGACTTAGAAACTGCAAATCAATAAGGTAATAGTGCTGAACGCATACAGGATGGGGGACACATTACACAGGCTTAGGTGCAACCACTCTTCAACATTTTCTTCTTCTCTTTTCCTCCATTTTTCATAGAAAATTCAATGAAGGGAGTCTAATCTTAGAAAAAAGTAGTTTCTACCTGGAAAGCACAAGAAAATTTCTTGAAGGGACAAGTTCAACTAGTGGAAAAGGGGAAACGCATATAGCCAAAGCACATGATACTAGAGGTCAAACAGCTGAGCCCTACCCTATGGACTGAGCTTTGACTTTTCCTCAGAATCCACTTTTGTAGCCAAGTTAGCTAGTATCTCAAGGGTGAGTGAGATTGGTGAAAAATAACACAACTCAGGAATATGATTGCAGTGGAAGACAGACAGCTATCATTCAAATGTAACATCAAAATACAAATTCCAGTGTAGACCTTTTAGAGAATGCTCTTGGATGAAGTACTCCAGCAAAAAGGAAAACAAGTTCTAGAGAATATTAGAATGATGAAGGTAAATAAGTAATACAACAATGTATACTTTTATGCCCAAAAGCAGAGATGAAAACAATACATAGTTTTAGTAATACCGAAAAAAATCTAAGTATCTAGGTAAGTGTTGAGGGGACAGCTCTGATCTGAGAATGTAGTAAGAAGAATGACAGCAAGCTAAAGTAGCTGTGTTACCCAGAGGGCATACAGAATTGGGGGATTAGTAAGTGTAAGCACGTTACAGAGGGACAGACAAAATACATGGATTTTAATAACGTAACAGCAACCACTATAGATGATTTGACGAACACCACAAAATATCTCTACCTCTTTAGTGGTTATTTTTGGATATTCCACCCCATGAAAATGGCTTGCAGACTTTTCAAGCTACTAGGAGGGACAACAATGAGGAAAACAATGAGGAAAACAGAGTATAGTGTAAGAAAACAGGGAACATGGTAACAAAAAAAGTCTTAGTGAGACGATTTTATGGTAAACGTAAACATGCTACATTAACAACCTCTAATAACAGATAAAAGGCAGAATTGTTGCAATATGCATTTTTTACGAGAAACATGTAAAGAAGTATAAATTCTAAAAATATGTTTAAAATAAAAATCAGTTATAACAAATATGCGAGCAAAGAAAATAAAATTGAATCACAAAATAATACAAAAGAAGGCAGAAACAGAAAAGGAAAACAAGGAACAGCTGTCTCAAATATAACTGAAATTTTAAGGTAATAAATTTAAACACAACCATATCAAGCGCCACTTTAAATGTAGATGGTATAAATATCATAATTAAAAAGGCGAGATTATCAAGTTGGAAAATAAAGGTGATATGAACTAAATGCTATCTATAAGAAACACAGCTCAAATATGAAAAGACATATTAGTGATGAGAGGAAAAAGCATTCCTTATTTATACTTATCAAAAGACATCTAAAGTAGTTACATTAAGTAGATTTCAGAACCAAACATATTACTAGAGACAAAGAATGTTATTCCTTGGTAATCAAGAAGACAAATCCTAAATGTAGCACTACAGGAAATAACTTAAAAATACAAGAAACAAAAATAGGTAGTGTCATAAAGTGAAATAGAAAAATCCACAAATATAATATGATATTTGAATACCTCACTCAATAATTGATAGAAGCGATGCACAGATGTAATAAGAACATAGACAATTTGACCAACACCACAAAATATCTTGACCTAGTGGTTATTTTTTGATATTCCACCCCAAAGAAATTGAATACACTTTCTTTTTTAGTACACATGGAGTATCTTCCCAAATGAACCATATTCTAGGCAATAAAAAAGTTTCAACAAATTTAAAAGGATTCGAGTCATACAAAGTATGTTCTGACCAATGTAATTAAAACAGAAACAGAAGGATTTCTGAAAATATCCATATATTTAGAAACTAAATAAGCCCATTATAACTAACCTAGAGTCAAAAAATTTGGAAGGACTTGAACTGAATAAAAATGAAAATAAAATGTATCAACATTTGTGGGATGTTACTGAAACAGAACTTGGGGAAAATTAATAGAACTAAAATGCAAATCTAAGAAAAAAAATGCATCAAACCAACAATGTCAGCTTCTGTCTTAACAAACTTGGTTAGGAACAGAAAATATAACCCACAAGAGCAGAAAATAATATACAGACTGGATATCAATGAAACTGAAAATGGTAAAATGTTAGAGAAGAATCCACGAGAAAGTCAATGAAATTGAAAATGTTCTATCCAGACTTAACAGGAAGCAAAGAGAAGAAACAGATTATCAATATGAGACTTGAAAGAGGCGGCATCATCATGCACCTATGAGTATAAGAAGGATAACAAGGGGATGTTATGAGCACATGTTTATCAATGAATTTAAGATCTTAGATACAATAGACAAATTCCTTGAGATATGCAAACCATCAAAGAAAAATAGATAACCTGAATATACTTTTATTTATTCAGGAAATTGGATCTGTAGCTAACAGCCATCACAAAGAAAACTCTAGAACTAAATGACTAGATTGGTAAATTCTGTTACATACTAGAACTTCAAAGCTGTGAATAAGAAAGACTTGTTCAACTGATACCAAGAAGTCAGGAAAGCACATTACAATAACAACAAAAACCGTAAGTATCAATAGTTCTTATGAACATAGATTCAAAAATCTAAGCAAAACCAGCCAGTTGAATTCAGGAATACATAAAAATGATTACAAAACAACAGAAGAGGGCTTGTTCTAGCAGTATCAGGTTTTCTGAACTTTAAAAATTGCTAAAGAAGCTGGACATGGTGAAACATGCCTGTAATTCCAGCACTTGGGAGTCTGAGGCAGGAGGATCATTGCAAGTTCGAGACCAGCTTGGGCTACAGAGCCTGAACTGCATAGTGAGACCCTGCTTTGAAAAATAAAATAAAATAAAGAAATAATAAAGTAAAAATTACTAAAGAAATTCTGGCATATGCATGATACAACATGGATGAAAATTGAAAACACTGTTACATTATGTAAGACAGACTTTTGCCAAAAAGACATAACCAAAAATGACATGATTATTCTTATATGAGGTACCTACTATAGGCAAATTCACAGACAGAATTATAATACAGCTTACCAGAGACAAGGGGAGGAAGACTGGAAGGCTTTCTGCTTAGTGTATAGAGAATTTCTGTTTGAAACAATAAAAACATTGTGGAAAGGTATTGTGGTAGTAGTTATACAATAGTATGAATATCTTTAATGCCACTGAATTGTACACTTAAAATGGGTTAAATGGTGAATTTATGGTACATATATTTACAACACTTTTTAAATAAAAAAAGAATGCAATTTGCCACATTATGACTTTGAAAGAAAAGGAAATTTTATGATCTTTTTAATGGGTACAACAAAATCACTGAACAAAAATCTAACATACTTTCTTGATAAAAAGATGCAAACTAGGGATAGAATGAAATTTCCTTAAGCCTAATTAAGGATATCTATGTAAGACCTACAGCTAATATCATTCTCCATGACACAAGGTTGAAAGTTATCCCCATAAAATTAAGCGGCATCTATTCTCATCACCCAGATTCAACATTGTACTGGAAGTTCTAATTAGTGTAACTAAAAACCTAGATTGAAAAAGAAAAAGTAAAACTTTTATATAGAAGGTATGAGAATCTACAAAAAGAAACTAGAAGTGAGTTCAGCAACATTGCAAAGTAAAAATCAATATATAGCATCTGTTTTTATTTATGCATGTTAACAATGAAAAATGTAAACCCGAACCTTTAAAACATCATTGATAAGAACCTTAAAAAGAATGATATACCCTGGGACAAAGCTGACAAAATATGTAAAAACTACAAAATATTGCTAAGAGACATTAAAGAGGACCTAAATAAATGTTACAGGCTGAAAGACTCAGTATTGTTACACTGTAGGTTTTCTTAAATTTAGTTTAGAAATTTCAACACATACCCAGTAAAAATCCTGCCATACTACTTCTGGAAATTGTGATGCTGATTCTAAAATTCCTTGGAAATACATCAGAATTAGAATTCCTAAAGTAACTGAAAAATGAGAAGAAAATCAGAGGCCTAACACTACTTACTGCCAAGGCTTATTATGAACTTACCATTATTGAGAGAGTATGGAATTGACCAAAATATAGGCAAATAGATCAATGGAACAGAACAGATTTCTGACACAAACTTACACTTATCTGTACAACTCTGACTTTTTTTTTTTTTGGCAGAAGTATAAATGTAATTCTATAGAGAAAAGAGAGTCTCTCAAGAAATTGTGCTGGAATGATTAATTATCCATATGAACAATAATGTTTTTCTATCTATACTTCATTCCTTATTTCAAAAATTAACTTAAAATAGACTTTAAATCTGAACATAAACCTTAAATAGGAAAATGGAGAGAAGCAAACACAGGGAAAGAGCTGGGCCTGGTGCTGCATACCTGCAGTCCTAGCAGCAGGGAGACAGAGACAGGAGGATTGTCATGAGTTCAAGACCAGCCTGGTTTACATAGTGAATTCAAGGCCAACCTGAAGCACATAGTGAGATCATGTCTCAAAAAGAACAACAACAAAAAAGGAAAAACAAAGAAACAATGAAGAAAAGAAAACCTAGCGAAAATTTTTTGTTGAAGTTAGGATAAGCCAAGATTTCTTACTGCACAAAACACTAAAAGAAAGATAATGAAAATGTATGTTGTCAGACTGCATTAAAATTAAAGACTTTTGTTCTTTGAAAGACACTGTTAAGGTAAGGAAAAGATAAACTACAGACTGGGAGAAACTATTTGGAAGTCATGTATCTGATAAAGAAACTGTATCCAAAATACATAAGAAAGATTTAAGTTTCAGTAACAAGGAAATAGGCAATCCAATTAAGAATGAGCCAAAGATTAGGATATTTTATCCAAAAGATATACTGAATATAATTGAGCTGAGAAAAGTTATACAAAAATATACTTTGTTATTTTGTGTGTATAAAATTGTATGAAGTCTAACTGATTTGAAGGGTCAAGGGTCAAGAGGTTGTCTGTGGACTAGGATTCTGGGTGTGGGATGAAGGGATTAGTTACCAAGAGGTAAGGGGAATCTTTTGGTACAGTGGATGTGCTTTTTTTTATTTTTGTGATTATTTATGAGTGCATACATTTGTAAAACATTGTCAAGTTGCATATTTTAAAAATGCAGTTAAACTTACTATGTCAAGTATGCAACATAGTTTAAAATGAAATTGACAAAGGAAATAGAGCTAGCTAAGCAAGCATAAAGAAAAGACATCTATGCATCATGCAAAAGCAAAGATTAACAAAAGTGAAAACTAGGACTTTGAAAAGATAAAACTTTGGCAACTGATCATCTACACAAAGGAAAGAAATTTGCATATAGGATAAGGAGAAAATAATCACAGAGATTAAAGGAAAATATTATAAGCAACCTTGTGCCAATAAAATTAGAAGGACAAAATAAACAGGTTAGCTTGAGATAAAAATGGAATAGAAATTACAGTAATAATTATACACCTATCCATTTCAACAACATGCCCCAGAGGTAAGTGATTTTAGAGGTGAGATTTTCTAAAGTTTCAAAGAATAGATAACCCTTACCTTGATTTGTTTTTTTTCTTGGAGGGAAGAAGGTAAGGAGGGAGAGAATTGCACAATTCATTTTATAACTCACAAACACCTGTGACCCTGAAATGTGATTAAGTGTAAAACAAGGAAACAATTGACTGACATATTTCTCCTAAGAATATTTATCTGTGAATACTAGGTAAAAGGGATGTGAAAAAATAAATATATATTATGAATATACCATAGTCAAGTAAGTCTTTACTTTGGGCTATTGGCTGGTCTGACTTTAGAACATTAAAGGGAAAAACAGCAGGTTTAGCAAATAAAAATCTGACAAATGTTAGCAGCTACCAATGAAAATACATACTGACTAAAATCCATATATGTATGATATTCTATCTATCTATATCTATCACCTACCATCTATCTATCCCTACTATAAATTCATCCATCCATCCATCCTTCCATCCATTCACCCATCCAATCTCTCAACATAGAAGTATTTTCAACTTGAAAATAGCTTGGTAACAAAAACTATAGCAAAGATCATATATAATGGAATGTTTTTCCATGAGTTCACTTTAAGATCATCAGAAACAAGATATTGATGTTTTCTATCATCACTACTCATCACAGTAATGGCAACTCTGTTCATTTCAATAAGAAAAAAAGAACTAATACTGATATGTATTTCAAGAGAAATTTCCTATGGATAAATCTGTTTTAAAAATGTGTAGAGGAACTGGGGGTATAGCTTACACTTGCCTAGAATGTGTAAGGCTGGGAGTTGGCTCTTCAGCACTGAAGAAAAGAGTATAGCACACAGAAAGTTATAAAACTCTATTGAAAGTACTAAATAAATGAGAAGTCATGATACACTGTCATTAATTATCCTCACTTAGATTTCATAATCACTACAGTTTTAATTTAATTCAATTTCCAACAAAGTTGATGGGAAGGGACAGAATTTGACTCTAACATCTGTATGATCTAGAAGAACAGAAGAACCATATGGGGATCTTACTTCACCCTGTATGAACACTTACTATGAAGTACTAACAATGACGACCATGACATGTGTTACAGGGATACATGTATCAATGCCTGAAATAGAAGAGTACAGAAGGAAACTGCACATATATGAAGACCTGACAGCTGACCTGATAAGTAAGTGAAGAAAGGAGATCCTATCCAAAGCATGGGCCTGGAACAATGGGTTTTCAATACAAAGAACACAAAATTGGACATTCTATGCCCTACTATACATAAATATTAATTTCAGGCAGTTTAAAAAACCTAAATGTCATTAAAGCAACCCAACACAAATTTAGGATGGGCATGTAAGGAAGCTCAGTTATTTTCTAGGTATTTCACCTGTGGCAGTTTATAGATATTCATTGTATGGTTACTATCACAGTTACTGTAGGAGTGCCAGTGGCGATTGTAGTCCAGATAAATTCTGTTTCATTGCAGGTCTAGTAACATTAGCTCTCTGCTAGTTCTATAAGTTTTTGACCCTTGCTAGGCATCCTGCTTATAGCTCACCTCCCCAAGGGTGAGTCAATTTAAAAGAAAAAAAAAAAAAAAAGAAAAAGAAACAGATACTGGAGCATTTTGAGATTTTTACTAAGTGGGGAAATTACTTTAAAAACTGACATGTGTCATTGACCAATGTAGAAGAATTACAAAAACCAATCCCTGAGCCCTTTGCTTTGCCTGACTCAGGGCAGATAACACAGCCACTTTTCCTGCTGAGCTCAAAAGTGGCCTCCAGATGCTCATCAGGAGACACCATGCACCACTCACAATCCATCAGTGCCGACAGGTGAGATACCCCTCCTTGCAAGCCCAGTCCTTGAGTTAGGTATCTTTGGCCACATCCATACCACGGGGCTCAGGACTGCCAATCAGCCCATTCATAAAAGTTGGAAAATGCTCTTTTCTGGTCAGGTGACTCACATAGAAAGGGAGACTTGTGGTTTCTGCCTAAGTCTCTTGACCTATCCAAACTTGAATTCATGCAATGGAAACAAAACTGTTCTTGTACTATTAAAGCAACTGACTTCCATATATAATATTTATTTTGGGCCTGAGGATGCAGTTATGGTTTAAAAGCCAAAAAAAAAAAAATCCAATAAATCAGATGCCTGCATTTTTCTGGCTTAGGTAAATCAGAGAGGCCTTTCTCAGTTGCTGAAGTTCTTTGCTTGGAACATAATCCTCTTAAAGGTAGGCAGGGATGTTTGCGTTTTCTGTGATTCACGCTTTACGGGAAGGGGCGGGAGATAGGAAGGACAGTTTCCTTCCTTGCCTGTCAGAAGGAGGTCTGTGAAACGGCAACACAGGCCAACTCTGAGCGACTGAGTGGAGCTGGAGGTTTCCTCTCCACCGCGCTAGCTTCTCTGCCTAAAGAGGGGCAATGTCTCGGAGCGATGATTCAGTCAGGGTGGGGCCTCCACTGGCCCACTGTCCTCACCTCTACACCATGCTGTACACATGGCCTATCTATGGGCATTCTAATCTTAGTCAACAGTAAGGTGGCTGCCATCTTCCTTGGCCTTCAGTAGAGCCAAGTTGTTCCAGTTAGCCACTGAGGAAAGAGTAGCCAAGTCATTTGAACTTCATGTCCACTTCAAATACTAAACTCGGTTTTATCAGTAATGAAGCTAATGTTCCTACTCATTATCTTAATTTGTTTTTTCTCCATCAGTTGGGTCTGTAACCTATAGAAGGAGGGTGTGGCTATTTATATTCCTTAGACTACAGCACAAGGTGAGATGAAGGCTACCTCCAGTTTTCACTGTCATCTTAAAATAGAAAATTACTGTAAATCAATTAGTGCTGCCATAGGAGATAGAGTATTTCAAAACTATCATACAGGCCACACTTTAGTACAATATAGCCAAGATAAATTCCACTATTCATTGAGCACTTACATGTGTCAGATATTGTTCCTACTGCCTCAAATATAATGATTTATTTCATTAACTCATTGGTGTTTCTATTACTTCCATTTTACATACATAAAAATAAAGACACGAAGAAGTTAAGTAGGCACAGAGACCTAGAGACCAAGCTCATTATTTGCTTTTTTCTAATACATTATTAGGTAGGACGCAATATATCTAGAACGCACTGGAACATTTAATACACTGATAATACCCTTACAGTCATGCGAACATTCATTCTATGAGAATTAATCCATGTTCATTAGGTACCAAGGACTTTTAAAGATGCTGAAAATTTTTTTTTAATTCCTACCTTCAAGAATCATTATTTTACATGATTTTCAAAAACAGCAACTAGGAATTCTTGGCAACACAACTGATTTTAGGGCTGAGGTATGGGAAATATAAAATAATCCTGGGCGGACAGCACCTTGTTTTTCCAGAAATTAAGGAAGTGTTCAGAAAGCAAAAGT
The DNA here is from genome assembly GCA_004363535.1 of Dasyprocta punctata. NCBI lineage: Eukaryota > Metazoa > Chordata > Mammalia > Rodentia > Dasyproctidae > Dasyprocta > Dasyprocta punctata. Next base: position 30,257 of record RJWM01003311.1, on the reverse strand, counting down.
GTGGGTAGAATGTCAAAAAGAGACAATAATCAATCTAAAAGTGTTTCCAGTGGTCAGTGAAAGAACAATTTGCACAAAAAGAGGAACATATTATGGTTATAATTCAAACTACAAAATTAATATGCATGAATGGGTCTATACTGACACAAATAAATTATTGAGTAAATAAACCAACAGAGGAAAGCAGTGATATTTCTTATAGAAGAATTCTAAGAGACTAGTTTTGGCTATTTTTGATCTTTATATAAATAGAAGGAAATGTACCCATCTTTGAATATGTTTAAGCAGGACAAATATTCCTTATTAGGTATAAAAACATGAATGAAGTCTGAGAATCTGAAGCAGAAGGATTCTAATTGTTCATTATCACTGGCGAATTTTACATGACTTTGTCTCTTAAATGTCCTTAAAATTCTGACCTTATAATTTAGCTAGCAGTCCATCAAACACTTCACATCTTCCTTTTACTTATAAATCTGACATTTGTAAAATGTGCAAGCTGAAAATGGATCAGCGGTCTATGAGTTTGGAGTTTTCACAATGGTGTACAAAGGTTCCACATGATTCAAGTCCCCCAGGCAACCAGGTTTCCAAAGAAAATAGATATTGTTTTACTAGTAACAGATCCTCAGATTTGTCTTCACTCAATTATTTCTTTCCACTTAGCATTACCTGCACTTCAAAGTGTGTCTGGCCACTCTCATGAATTATTTTAACCATTCAGTATAATGACGCAAACTGATTAAAAAGTAAAATTGTCTGTCTTGGGAAAGGGGCAGAATTTCATGAGGTTGCTGAGAATGATGTTGGAAAACTACTTTTGAGGAGTATGGAGAAGTTTTGTAGGCCGTACTTTGGAAGCATATGCAAATCAGCTGGTAGAATCTTATAACAAGGAAAGAGGAGAAAATCCACACAGATGGATCTACCAGAACAGAATGATGGAGATACCAAAGAATCATGAGAAGACTGTGGGATGTGATGAAACCCTGGAATATGTTTGCAAAATATTCAGGACTAATGGAAAAGTCTTGTGGAGTAAAGGATATTGTTTGGTGCTGTCACACTATTATTCTTGTTAAATGGTTGAAGAAGTACACATGATTATAATTATAACCTGAATTTAAATATAAAAATAATCCACTGTTACTCACTTTATTTTCTCTTTTCAAAATAAAGTGTCAATTTAACCAACCCCTTTCCTCACAACTTACTATACATTATTTTAGCCTCTGGCTTATTTTTGCTATGAGTACTACTTGTAGAAAACTCTTCTTTAGCTGTAATGATGCTGTTCTGAAAGCTTCAACTGGGAAGTTAGGGTCTCCCTAGATATGAGAGGAATTCTGATTTAGCTGGAAGGAAAAGAAAGTTCCTAGATTTGCAGAAATACTGAATTAGTTTCAAAGAAAGCATGAAAATATGGGGTGTGAAGGGAGGGTGTCAGGCATGGGGAATGTTTTAGTTACCTTTTTTCTCATTGCTGAGACAAAATTCCTGACACCCAAAGTTAAAAGAGAAAAGGTTTATTTAGATCACAAGTTGTAGAGGTTTCAGTACAAAATTGACTGGCTCCAAAGCAGAGTTGCAAGGCAGACAGGCATAAGAGAAGAGAAACAATTCATGGTAGGCAGAAAATAACAGAGCAAGCAGGGGATGACCACAACTCTTTCTATCCCTTATATCTTGTCTAGGCTACTGAGAGTGGGTAGAACTCACACTTAGTCCTAGTGCCTTTGATCATAGCATTGCACCATGAATTTATGCCAGCATCACCCATTCTAATCCAATCATCTCTGAAAAATCCCTACCTATGACCACATGAGGCTTTGGAGGGACATACAGACCTAAACCATAACAGGGTAAGAGTGGAGTGGAAACCTTACCATTTCCAGAAAGAGGGGATCCTTACTTTGGAATGTGCCACTGTTCCTCTTTGGCCTTGAAGAGGCAACCAATTTAGTGGGAGAAAGGTTGTCCTATCTCAGAAAACACAAACCAAAATTCTGGAAGAGGCACAGTGAGTGTCATTTTGCAATATTTTTCTAAGCAGCCTTATATGTTAGTGTCTTAGTTACTTTTCTCATTATTGAGACAAAATACCTGACCCCAAAGTTAAAGGAGGAAAGGTTTATTTAGCTCAGTTTGTAGAGGCTTCAGCTCATAAACGTTTGACTCCAAGGGATGGTACATTGAAGAGGAGCAACCATTCATGATGGTGGAAGACAGCAAAAGCAACAAAACAGGAGGGGGAAAGGAAGGGAAGGGGGAGAAGGAGAGGAAGAGAGGTGCTTCTTTTGGTCCCTTATATTGTATGCAGGCTACCTGCCCTGGGGCAGGCGTAGCACTTGTGCTCTTAATCCCATCATTGGATCATGAATCAATCATGAACTCCAGAAGCCCAGCCCCATAACTGCATGAGGCTTTGGAGGGACATCTAGACACAAACCATAACTGTTATCAATTTAGACAAAAATTAATGCTGCATTTTTTCAGGTATAATGAGGTATAATAAAATAAAATTGTATATATTCAAGGTGTATAACACAATACTTTGATATACATATATATTGTGAAATAATTACCATGATCAAGCTAATTACCATATCCATGACCTCAGTTAAGTACTGATTTGTGTGTGTGTGCATGTGGTAAGAATGTTTAACATCTACTCTCTTTGCCAGTTTCAAGTATAAAATAGTATTAATTATTGTCCTCAGGCACAACATTTAAGTCCCTTGAACCCATTTATCTTACAACAACCAATTTGTACCATTTGACCATTTCTTCATTTCTTCCACCCTGCATTTCTAACAGCTGTAGCAATTTTTTTGGCAACTTAATTGCCAATGTGATGTCAAATCTTCAAAAAGAAAGGGCCTCTTAACCCATTTCAAAATATACCTGGAGAGTCCCTCAGACTCCTGCCACAAATATTGATGGCAGAATTTTTTTCTTTTCTTTTCTTTTCTTTTCTTTTCTTTTTTCTGTCTGTCTTTCTTTCTTTCTTTCTTTCTTTCTTTCTTTCTTTCTTTTTGTACTGGGGATGATGGCAGAATTTCTGAAAATGTATTTTTTGAAGTTTTTCTGCATGCAGACATTTCCTGAGAAAAAGACTATAGGCAAGCAAGGTAGGGAAATGCTGTGAGGCAGACTCCCCTGTTCCAGACTCACAATGTATATTCACATGAATACAGCCCTGCTTCAAAATTTCCTGAGAAATGAAAAACTGCCCAACTGCCACATCTCACACTTGCTTACTCTGTAACTTGTTGCGATAGATAATTGTTAACAGTCTATCAGATGGATCTTCTGGGACCACACTTAGAGAAATAGTGCTAAAATTCAACAGTGTCCCCTAATCCTGAGCATTTCTAGCCTATAAGACCTATTTCTTCATGACAGAGATGTTAGTTAATCTGATGTGTCAACCTTACTGGGCTAAAGGATGACCAGATAGCAGGGTGTGTCCGTCAGGCAGTTCTGGAAAAGATTAGCACTTGCTTTGGTGGTGCTAGTAAATATCAGTCCTCACTGATGTGGGTAGGCATTATCCAAACCCTGGCGGGGCTGATGAGAACAAAGAAGAGGAACAAGGTAAATGTACTTCTGCTGGAGCTGGCTCACCCACCTTCCCCTGTCCTTCACTGTCATTGCTTCTGGGACTCAGGCGTTGGTTTTGGATTGACTCGCAGTACCAGATATTCTGATTCTCTAGCTTGCTGGGACGTCTTGATCTCCATGATGACATTAGCCAAATCCGATAATAAATCTCCTCATATATAGTATATATCATACAAATATAGTTAATACAATAGCTATGTGTCTATCCTCTTGGTTGATTTTCTCTGGAGAGCCCTGAAACAGCAGACAGCTCTGAGACCTCCTAATCAGACACTCCAGTCAGATACTCTGTTCACTGTCCAAGAGGGACAGGCAGTGATGTTCTGTATTATACAAAATATACTGCACTAGGCCTCTGCTGTGCTGGCGAAAGGGGAGAAATGAGTGGTCACAAGACGGCTATTTCATAGATTGCTATTATCTCCTTAGAATAAAGAGTGTCTTTGGTTGAGTAGGACGCCAGCTAACCTTTCATTTTGGCTTGTCCGTTGGCCGACACCCTTCTGTCCTTCAGACTTCTGTCTGTGCACGTCCTCTTGACTCCCTCTGTCATGTCAGGCCTCGGAGAAGCTCAGGCACCACCAGGGATGGGGGGCCGCCTTGCACATCAAGGAGAGGCTGTTCCCCAGCACTCTTTCAGGTAGGGGGTTGCTCAGTTTCCTTGGCAGAACCTCCAGAGGCTGGAGAACAGAGGCTGAGGCAGGTTGGTCTCCAGGCTAGAAGGGTGGGGCTGAGGAGGAGGATGAAGGCAGCATGGAAGGACAGTGCCAGACGAGGTGAAAGGTAACTACAAAATTTAATATGAAAATAATCCATTTTTTCTTGTTCAGAAAGGTTACCAACACTTACCAGAAAACTAAAGTGACTGAGAATTGAAAGAAGGTCGGGAACACCCAATGAAAACCACTGCATTTAGTGGATAACGCTCCAGATAAGTTGCTCCTGATATCACTCTCTCATGCACACAGCATGTGCATGTGTCTTTATATATAATACGTATTTTGTATAATATAAAATGTTTTTGGCTTGTATTCATCACGGGAATGAGTGACTGATTTGCTGGCACACAAGTTAAGGGTGCCCAAGGCAGACAGACCTCATCTCAGCTCTCTTTCCTCCCTCGACCTAAGCCAGGACTGAGAATTCTTATGGATACCACTAACAGGATTTGTCTTCTCAATGCCAGAGGTTATTTATAACTTTTTTTTACTTGCAAATGTAATGTAGGTTCATTTATTCCTCCATTCCTGTATGTATGTAGCAACTCCGAGCAAATCTGAGCAAGTATTCACTGTGTACCAGGCATTCAGCTAGACAATGGGAATATGCTGGCTAGCCTAAGCATCTGTGATTCCTATCTCACCATACACATAGACTAATGAGGAAGATACAGGCCTTATTCAATCACTCTATAAATAGTCCACTCACAGACTGAGTGCTACCAAAGAGAGGTACAAGAAACCATGGGTGCTTATAGAAGAGTTTACCCTATTGTGGGCAGGCTTCTGTTCCTTCTTCCTTCTTTCTTTCCTTCCATCTATCTGTCTATCAATCAATCATCTATCTATCTAATCAGTCTGTCTATCTTCCTTTAACTGAGATCCCACTTTTTTTTTTTTTTTTTTTTTTTTTTTTTTTTTTTTTTTTTTTTTTTTTGTCTTTTTGAGACAAGGCTTCGCTATGCAGTTCAGGCTGGCCTTGAACTCACTAAGTAGCCCAGGCTGGCCTTGAACTTTCTGAGATCTTCCTGCCTCAGCCTCTTGAGTGCTGGGATTACAGATTTGCCCCACCATGCCTGGCCTCTATATTCAACTTCTGGATGTATTTTTCTACAGATGGATCATAATCATTTAATCTAATCAGTTACTGTTGTGTGTTTTTTCCAGTGTTGTAAACAATCCTACAATGAAATCTTTATTTTCCTCTAATTAATTGGCTATATCATGCCACTGCCTGAATTCAAACCTTGCCTATACCATCTTTACATGCTCACACTTGCATCTGTCTATCTGCTTTCACCCTTGAACCAAGATCTAGGATAAGTACCACTTAGTCTACTGCCAAGACACTCCTCTTTGCAATGCTTGATATCTCTTGCTGAATGTCTTTTCCAGGTAATCAAATGTGCCTTTGCTTTGTGCCTTTAGTGCACATACATCACCTGACCATGGGGACATAGTATGTGAAATGCATTGTTAGGTCATCCTGCATTGTTTGAGCATTATAGAGTATACTTGCACAAACCTATGCAGGATAGCTACTACATACAGAGGCTGTAAGGACTGAGCTTAAAACAACACACTGTTTTATAGTATACCTTTAAAAAACAAGTAGAGGTAGTACAGTTTAACATAATGATGAAAGCAAGCGTATAATAAGTATGGAAACCAGAAGCATACTCATTTCTTATCAAGTATCATGCCTGTTCATGATTCTGTACTTTCATATAAATAGTGGTGCAGTAGGAAGTCTGTATACATAAGCAACACACACACACACACACACACATACACACATGCACACACAAGTAAAGCATTATCCTATGATATTATGATGGGTGCAACATCACCAGGCAATAGGAATTTTTCAACTCTATTAAAATCTTATGGAATTCTCATTGTATATGTGGTCTACTGTTGACCTAAACATCACTATGTAGTACATTACAGTGTATATTATTCCACTTAGACTAGGTCCTGTGGATGGTGGGAATAATATCTTAAAAGGTATTTCATTTGCGTGTCTCTTTTAAGTATGTACTGGTGACAATGACAGTGGCTGGCCTGTGAAAGGCACCAGGATGAGCATGAGAATGGCACATTTATACCATTCCCTAGGTCCTCCCTAGGAGGTGACTCTGTCACCTTCTTCACCTTATAGACCACAACATGGTAGCTCCAAAAGTTGGAGCTTCCAGTCCCAGATTCCATGACTAGCTGTGCCATGAGCCTGAGGTTCAAATTCCACCTCTGCTAGTTATATCTTAAATTCTATATATCTCAGTTTCTTCATCTGTATAACAATGGTGCATTCATAGGGTTACTGTGAAAATTAAATAGGAGAATAGAGGCAAGATGGATCTGTAACCTATGCACTAGAGGTCACTGGAATTGAGCCCTGTGTGCATGGCAGAAAGAAAGAGTTAATTTCACAGAATAGTTGTCCTGCTGGCTACTCCAGACACAAGGGTCAATCCCAGAGACAGCCCAAGGAGGGGGAAGGCTGTGGTTGCCTCTGTCAGACTGTTCCCAGGCACTTCTTGTGCCCGAGTCTGCTGCCAAAATAAGTGTGATTCTGATGTTAAAATGCTCATATTCTCCAAACATCAGGTTCTCAAAACATTCAATTACTTCATGCACTCAAGCAAAAAAGCAGGGATCTGTTCCAACCTGGTGAGACCAACTGGCCGCCCTGCCTATAGGAGAGGAACACAGTGGGGGTCTTCCCTCCAGGGAACTGTCTCAAGGATCTGTAAAACTGGTAGCCTTCTACTCACTTTTTGGCCTTCGGAGTCATCCTTGGAACCAAATCCACACATGGGATGTCACCTCATCGATGTTTCAGTGCTGCAGCTGGGATGCCAAGCATGCAGTGTGCTAAGATGCCATCAAATCTACATGGATTTCTTCAGAAGCCACTCAAATTGCAGAGAAGGTAAAGTGAAGCCATGCAGCCACAGCACTCAGCTCTGTCTCTTGCAGAGACTTATTTCTAGGGACTGCCCAGGGTACAGGTCTATTTAACGCCCAGAATAAAATTCCACCTCTCCAGTCAGTCACTCAAGGCCATCAGCAAGATGCCATCAAACTACTCTACAGCTCTTGCCCCTGATACCTTATATATTTAAACTTTTTGTTTTGGCATGCCTGAACTTACTAGTGTACTCTTACTGGTATAACAGCTCTTAGTTCCTGATTCTAGGTATTTGTGAGGCTGCAGCTTCTTTCCTTCCCACCACGGAGGAGGCATCTACCCCTGCTGTGGAAGCCAGTTCAGAGCATACCTCCTGTGCTAGTTTTCCAAACCTACAGGAATCTCTCCCCATGGCCCTCATGGAGCACTGACCATATTCCAACCCCTGGGCCAGCAACCTTGGCTTGAACCATTGCTTGCTTGACCCCAATACGAGGGTTCCTTAAGGGCAAGGACCACATGTTCCTATTTGATGGATTTGCTCATTTATTTGGGTTTTTGCCTTGTTGAGAAAAGCTGTAAGCTGAAAACCACATCTTGTCACTTTTCTCTCCTGGGCCTTGCCACTCCAAGGCAGATGTTAAAAGCACCCGGAATATTTGGTGGTTGAGTGAATTGTTTTAAATATTGCCCTTGCCCTGTGCCTCTTTTTTTTTTTTTTTTTAATTGGCACATTTCTATGGTTGGAAATCTCACAGAGGTCAGGCATTTAGTGTGGAGAAATAAACTAGTAGAGCAGGCTGAATTCTGCCTAGTTCTGAGAATTACAAGTATGCTTTGAAAACTTCGACTTTAATGTGTCCTTCTCCTGGAGAAGTGACTGGCATTTGTGGCCTGGGATGCCTTCCTAGATCCCCCTTTTCAGCCTTGTTGGATGCCTGTCTATCCTGTGCAACTGTGTCTTGGGAGCATGTAACTTGTTCTTTAAATTTTATGGGGGTTCACAGGTTAAGAGTTTGCCTTCAGTCTTAGAGAAGGCTTTGGACTTGGACTTTTGAGCAATGCAGAGGATGGTCAGACTTTGGGAAAGGAATGAGCACATTTTGGGTATCCAAGATAGTTGTATCATGTTACGCAGCAGTATGAACTTGTTATTAACTTCATTTGGAATGAAGTATGGTTGAAGGAGATTTGTTTCTGTGTCAAGTTGACAAGGGCTCAACTGCGATGGTTATCTTGATTGGCTTGGGATCCGCCTAAGGGATTAGGGAGTCTGATGGGTCGCAAAGGCAGAACTTTGAGGATTACATCTCATTTCTGACCTTTCCTCTGGCTTCTTCCCTCTCTGCTTCCTGATTGCTATGAGTTGAGCAACTTTCATTTGCTATGCCTTTCCGCCATGATGCTTCTGCCTTGGAGCCAGCTGCTCACAGACTTAGATCTCTGTAAGTATGAGCTAGAATAAAACTTTTCTCCCTTAAATTGTGCATATCAAGTATTTTTGTCACTTTTATGAAAAGTTGATTAATACAATGCCCAATGTAGGGAGACTCAGGGATCCATGAGGACTCCTCCTCATCAGGCTTTGTTTAATTCTTAGAAGACTGAACATTTTGGGGACCAGAGAAAGAAGTACTTTAATCTATCTTTAACTTACAAAACAATTATTCTGCATTCAGCATCCTATTTATGTATTCCTAAAGGCTTAATCTCCACAAGAACTCTTTGAGGTAGGTGGTGTCATCCCTATGTTATAGATAAAGATACTAATATTTAAGAAGTTTTGATTACCAGGAAGGTCACACAGCTCCATGTGGATAAGCCAGTGAGAGAGGCCTACATTTGTCCTAACCACCTCGGACTCTAAATGTGGTTGACATAACACATAACTCTGAAAAAGACTCTCTTAATGTACCGAGTAGATATCAGCCCCTTATAATAAATTGTTTCCTTTTTATTGACTTGAAAGAAAATGCAATGGTGAATACTGTACATTAATAGGTTTTATGCATAACTAATGGTTTGATGGGCTGCTACGACGTCTAGTATTACAGCAAGTGATCATTAGATTGCAAGAAGGAGAAAATGTGCTTTATTGCTAGAAAATGATTGAATCCTTCCTAAAAGGTAGAGGTAAATATAGAAGATTGATTTAAAAGGTCAGGGTTAACAAGCTCATTAATGGCTGGGTTAAATCCAGTCAAATCCTTCCTTTTTTTCCCTCCAGATGAATGAATCATTTAGTTAAGTGATGCCCTCACTTAAAGGCTTTTCTTTCAGCCAAGGCAGGGATCTGAGGAAGTTTTGTGCTGCAGAAAATAGTGGCTACTAGCTGGATGGGCTACTAGTATGGACAATGGAGTTAGAAGTTAAATCCTAGTTATGCTCTTCACAGGCTGGGTAACCCTGGCTGCATTATGGAACTTCTTTGTACTGGTTTCCTTAACTGAAAAAGTGAAGATTAGTTCCTACCCCCCCCACCTGCTCTCCTGAGAGAATTCCATCATATGATTCATCTATTACGCATTATCTAGTTTCAAAGACATCATAAACTCTTAAAAATATTCATATTTTTATTTTCTAAATAAAAGGTTCACAAACATTCTGTAAAGGGTCAAATAGCAAATCTTATCATTTTGGGGAGTCCTACAGTCTCTGAAACAACTATTCAAGTCTGATCTTAAATAGTGAAAGCAGCAATAAAGGATACATAAACAAATGGGTGGGGCTGGGTTCCACTAAAGCTTTGTTTACATAAATAGACTGCAGACTTAACCTATGGGTCATAGTTTGTTGATCCTTGTTTTAACCTAATCTATAGTAGTTCTTCTTAATCTGCAGGAGATATGTTCTGAGACCTCCAGTGAATACCACGGATGGTACTGGTCCTACAAATACTGTTTTTTCTCCCATACATACACACCTATGTTAAAGTTTAACTTATAAATTAGGCACAGTAATAGATTATTAATAACTAGTAACTAAAATTATTACAGCACACTGTAATTAGGTTCAAAATGTCATGTACTATGCTTGTCCTTCGTGTAATGATGTGAGATGATACAATGCTTATATGAAGAGACAAAGCAAGGAGAATGATGTTGACGTTGTGATATAGCCTTAGGCTACTAAGTATAGGTTAATTGCATAGATAGATAAAAGTAGAAGTTTTTGGTGTGTTACTTTATAAATGGTGATTATAAGTAATAATAATGCATCACATAATTCCAAGAGCTAGAGAAAAGGATTTTGAGTGTTTTTTTCCCTAAAGAATGATAAATATTTGAAAAGACAGATATGTTTATCCTAATTTAGACATTACACATTGTATAAAATGTATTGAAACATCAAATGGTACCCTATAAATAGGCATAATTTTTATGTTTTTATATATCAGTTAAAATAAACTTAATTTAAAATTTTTAAAAGCAAAACTTACTTGAATACAGCCTTGCAATAGTGCAATAGTCACTCTGATAGCTGAGACAGTTACTGAGTGACTGGCAGGAGGGTAGTATATACAGTAGGGGTATATTGGACAAAGAAATGATTCACACCCTGGGTGTGGTGACTGTGAGATTTCATCACACTATTTAGAACAGCATACAATTTTAAACTTATGAATTGTGTATTTTTGGAATTTTCCATTTCATGTTTTCAGATTGTGGTTGACTGAAGCCCTAGAAAGCAAAACCATGGGTGAGGGGGGTGGTACTCTATGTAGGCATATAGAGTCTTCGCCGATCTTAAGCCTCCTAAGGCTAGAAAACAGCTGTAGTGAGTGTCAATGTTTATGAAGCAGGATAACTCTGTTCTGTTCTGATAGCAAAAGAACTAAACTGCACAGAGGTAAGTCATCTCTAATTAGGATCATTTTAGGAGGTTTTAAAAATAGAAATTCCAAGACTCCACTCTGAATGGTGATGTGGTTCAGAAATCTGTTTTCATGGCAATTTTAATTGTGCAGGATCTTACCTTAAATCTTTAAGGCTTAAATAAAGCAGCCAATGGGTTGAGAATGGTCAATAAGTTTCGTTTAGCATATTCTTCAAACTTTACCCTCAAGAGTCTGTTAGAAAAAAAGTTTTTCTGCCTTTCTTGGGATAAATATGCTGTGAGGAACAATGAAAGCCCTGAGATGACCAGTGAAGGCACTATTAGACCTTTCTTTTGAATACATCCAAATTTATCTTTGAGGTAAATTGAGCTACTATTACCTGTGATTATGAGCTGCAGTGGGAACCTCTACATGGGAAATGCATGTCAGTTATGGAAACACAACTCTACTACTGTAAACTTCTCATTGTGTTGTGGCAAATGTGAAGAATCACCTACAGAGGCTAAGAATAAGGTGAACAAGCTTTATTAGCCAGTGAACAACACTGGACACAGAGCCCAGACTGTCGATGCCCCCCAGGACAGGATGGTTAAAGATTTTATAGGGGCTGAATTCTGGGTTGGGGGAGCAGTCTAACATCTCCTTATTTGGCTTGGCTTGGCTACAGTTGCATGTCATTCCCTTATTTGGCCTGGCCCAGCTGTCTGAGAGACTTCCTTGATAATGGTGAGGCATGGTGGAGAGCAGTTAATAGACTTTCTACAAGACATCCATCAAGCACCAGCTGTATAGCTCAGGGTCAGAAGTTTACAGAGTTCAAGATTCTAAAACAGTTAGCATCATGGGGAAAACAAGAAGGAAGGAAGTGGGTCCCCTGGGCCCAGGAAGAATCTAAAGCAAGAATTGAAGACTGCAGAGAGTAAAAAGAAAAACTTAAATGAAGAGGAAGGCAGTAGCTGGTGGCATCTTTACCTGGGGCCAGACCCACTGAGCTAGAGGATCTGCTGGAACCTTGGGACACACGTTCAAGGTGATGTGGTGGTAGTGACCCTGGAGGCCTCTGCGGAGAAAGGCTGTATTGGAGGAGAGTGGCAGTGGACTGGAGCAGCAGACTTGGAAGACTGAACTGGCTGGCAGTGATGCAGAGGACTTGGTCCTCCTGCAGGAGAGAGCAATTGGCCATGAACCATTTTGGAGTCAGGCCTGATGAGCCTGGAACCAGAACTGCTCCCAGCTTCTTCCAGCAGCTCCCAGCTGGGTACAGATCTGTGGAAATGGCTTGGACTGAGCCCTGACCCTGCACACATTCTAGTGGCCATTGTGGAGGCTCTCTGCAGATAGCCACCTTGGTCTGAAGGCAGCAGCCCTGCACACACTCCGGGGATGTTAGTGGAGGATTCTCGCTGGTGACCAGCCCAGGTCTGCAGATGGTGGCCAGACCCACCCCTGCATGCACTCCACCAGTCATGGGGAGCCAACGCAGGCTGGGAAAAGCAGCAGACAGCCCTGCATCAGCACACCCAGTAGCCTCCATCAGATATTCATAGCCAGCACTGGCTAGAAGAACCAAATAGTCTCACTTCAGAGAAATTGTAGCCAATGCTGGAAGTGCCTGGGACCACAGTACCCACTTGCCCAAAAGAACCCAGGAATATGTCAAGATGAAGAAGCAAAAGGCAGTCTCTGGCCTCCAATTCAAGCAGAGCAAGTCCAGGAGATGCAAACACGGAAGAGACTGGGAGTCACACCTGAAGTTTCTGAAGTGATGGCAACTGAAGTAAAGAAACAACTTTATGAGGCTACAAAAGAAATCAGAACAGAAGTACTAACTCAGGTAAAAGAAGAAATGAAAAATGTAATAAAAAAATTGCTAGACATCTCTAAAGAATACATAGATAAAAAATGGAGCAGCATAGGAAAATGACGGAAATCTTGAATGAACAATACAGAAAAGATTTAGAATACATGAAACAGATTTAAAGAGATATCCAGGAACTTAAAAACTCCACTGAAAGATGGCAAAACCACTTGAAAGAAACTAAAGATAGACTTTAAGACTTTGAAAACAGGTTTACAGCTTGTGATTGCAAATGGAAAGATCTCTTAAAAATAACAAGGAACTTGGGAGTAACAATTCAGCAGCTGCAAGACAACCCAAAGAAACATAACTTAAGAATAAAAGGTGTGAGTGAAAAAGCAGGGGTCAACACAAATGACATTAAAAGTCTATTTACAGAAATAATATCAGAAAACTTCCCAAGAATGGGAAAAGGAAGTGACATTCAGATAAGTGAAGCATATAGAATTCCAGCTAGCCATAACCAAAATAAATCTACACCCAGACATATAATAATTAAAATCCCTGAAATTCAACACAAGAACATAATATTAAAAACTGTTAGAGAAAAGAAACACATCACCTATAAAGGAAAACCCAACAGAATCACGACAGACTTCTCAACATAAAACCATCAAGTCAAGAAGAGCTTGGAGTGAAGTATTTCAAGCCCTGAAAGAAAACTTCCAACCCAGATTGATGTACTCGGCAAAACTATCTTTCAAAATTAACAAAGAAACAAGATACTTCTGTGTCAAAGAACAACTGAAGGAATTCATGACCACCAAACTAACCCTGCAAAGAACACTGAAGGACATTCTAGAGAGAGATAAAAAAGACCACAGTTCTAGAAACAGTGGCAGAGGAGTATCACTGAGTGGGGCAGACAGTTGAATTGAGAGGAAAAGTAGGCAGCCAAAGGGAGGAAAATAGCATGGCAGAGATGAGGCAGTGCATGTTTGGCCATAACCATTAATGCAGATGGCCTCAATTCACCAATAAAAGGAAACACAGCAGAGTGGATCAGGAGACAGGATCCATCAATATGCTTTATACAAAAAACCACACTTAACTCGAAAGGGGGTTCATAGACTGAAAGTCAAAGGAGAGAGAGCAATGCTCTATGTGACAGGGAACCAGAAAGAAGTGGGGATAGCTTGCCCATTAGCTACAGCATGAACAAGAAAGACATGGCATTTTTATCAAATGGAAAGCTACTCAGCTATAAGGAAAGATAACCTCGAGGCTCTTGTAGGTAAATGGATACGATTTAAGACCATACTCATGGATGAAATGATCCAGAGTCACATGGGTGAACATCGTGTTGTCTCCCTAGTATAAAAAACTAAAGGAGTTAGTGGGATTCAAAATACACAATACATATTGTGAAAGTGAAAGGGGAAGAAATGTCTGAAAAGGGAAGGCAGTGGCCATTGTTAATCTATTATTGTGATTTGAATCCCGTATTGGTTTCATTGTTCTGTGTAGTTTAGTTTTATTCTGTTTTATCTAATTTTATTATATTTGATTGCATGGACAGCTATTTCAAAAATAACAAAATACATTATGGTAGCCATTATTAATTTCCTATTACCTTGTTTTGAAGCCCTGTATTGCTTTCATTGTTTTGTTTTTGATTTTATTCTATTTTGATTTGTTTGATTATATTATGCCTGATGATATAGGCAACCACTTAGAAGATAGCAAGAGGCATTATGGTAACTTCTGTTGTTTTACTATTGTTTTGAAGTGCTGTATTGTTTTCATTATTTTGTTTTTATTGGTTTTATTTTGTATGATTTCATTTGATTTTATCATGCCTGATAGTATGGGCAGTTATTTTGAAGATAACAAGAGGCATTATGGTAGACATTATTGATTTCCTTTTATCTTTTTTTGAAGTCATATACCATGTTCGTTGTTTTGTTTTGATTGACTCTATTCTGTTTTATTTTGTTTGGCTTTATTATCTTCAAAATTAAAAAGAAAAAGGATTCTAAAACAGTATCTGAGTACAAGATGGTGCTAGTTCAGTTGATATGCATTGCTCCACTTCATTTCCTCCTCAAGGACACTTTTTCATTCAGATTGGAAGGTGTCCTTACAAACTACTTTCCAACTCTAGGGGCTGATACCTGGGATGTTCTGCCAAGACCAGGTATTTGATATAATCCTGTATGAAGCCTTTGAAAGATCCATTAGGCTAGACAAGGCCTGATCATAAAGGCTAGCAACAACAATATTAGGGGGCCCACCAAACTGGTGAGCATGGAAGTCAGCCCTGGGTTTCAGTCATATGTTTGGGCATACCAAGATTGAGAGACTTGGTGATCTCCCATGCATTTGTCAAGGCTCTCTCAAACTTTACTCAGGGTTTCCTTAATGACCCCTCAATTACTGGCATAAAGACAACATTCTTCACCTAGGTCAGCACATAACACACCCTGGTCCATAAAGAGGTTTAGGCCCCTACATCAGCCAGTGAGTTGACTAGGTCATGTAACTGTTGAACTGCATGTTGTACTCCTGATAGATCTGCTCCAATTTCCTGGGCAATTACTTGGAACCCGTGGATCTCAGTCTCTGTTCGGACTAGGGCGTTTAGCCCCAAAGCAAATGAGCCAGTTATTGAAGTTTCCAACAAAGCAGGAAGGACAGCAAGGGAGTGCCTTTCTTGGTTTATCTTACAGGCCAAAAGCTCCAATCCTTCTTCCCCTGATAAGGTGGTTACTCTAGGGAGGCAGATAACCAGCAAACACACTCCCGAAGGAGAGTTGGAGAGGGAGAGGGACAAGAAGAGAGAGAAGAAGAGGGAGAGAAAGAGGAAGAGGGAGAGGGAGAGGGAGGGTTTGGGTTCAGACATTAAAACAATCCCTTGTCACAAATAAACCAGGATCCATCAGGAGCCTTCATTTTTCAAGTGAGATACAAAGTAAAGTTACATGGTGTCATTTGGAGATTAGGAGTGGTAGATCCTAAACATCGGTTATCTTCATAGACATTTTCTAAGAGAATGGATGTGATTGGGAGACTTCTTAGACATCTCATGCTGGTTTCAATGAGTCCTTCAGGGGAGGGAAATCCTTCATAATAGGGCAGTCTGTCTTGAGTACAGAGCCAGCAATCATGGGTGGCACCAGGCTGAGTGGTATGTCTGACTCAAAAACCCAGTTCAAAAGTTCATAGTTTACCAAAGGAGTAGCTGGGGATGGCACAGCTGGAGATGTCTCAGGAACGGGTGTGGGAATATCAAGGAGTGGAGCACTAGGCTCTCAGGATTTCTGGAGGATAGCTTGTTTGGTCTTAAAAATAGTAAATAAAATAAAATAAAAAGTCCTGTAATGGGGGTCAGTGATACACAGTCTTATTACCCAAGCCTTTCCAGAGAACCAGTATTGTCACTCTGGGTGTAAGATCCTTAATCTTAATTGATTACAGAACCCTTGGCCACAATTGGGGTGGAGGATCTGGCACCATTTCACTTGGATGAATGGATCCTCCATGACCCAAGTGGGCCCATTTGCATAGATTCCCACAGTCTCACAGCTCCACCTGGAGCAGTGATACTCACTGTTAGAGAGACAACACACCTTAGCCCCTGAGCCTTGAGGGCAATGATAATTCCAGACCCACAGAAGTGGGTCACAGTCCCACCCCACCAATGCCCTGGAAAGAGTCTATTAGGCCACAGCTCTCAGACACTGATCCAGATTTCAAAAGGGCCAGTGCCTTCCCACTTAGTCCAATTTAAAAGAGTACATCCATCAGTATGAATCACAGTGAATTTGTGGGTCAGGTCCAAACTGGTCATCAAGCTCAAAAGCATGAAGACAAATAGGTGAAGTACAGTCTTGTCAGTCACTCTGAGGGTTCCTTCTGTTCAAGTTATTGAGATCAATGGGGCAGGGGCTTTTCCCTAGTGTCCAGTGAGATTGGCTCATCAGGTAGAGTTGGCTGTGACCTGCTCCATCGCTTGACCTGTGAATGATGGATCCACTGAACCAGTCCTGTAACTTTAAGAGCAGTGGGAGTGGAGAGGATGACCTCATGGGGCCCTCCCCATCTAGGCTGGAGGAGTTCATCCTTCTAGTTCTTGACCAAAACCTGGTCTCCAGGCTGGAAGGGGTGCAAGAGTGTGTGTATGGGTATGGGGTGATGTTTCAAGACAGTGTGCCACAGTTCCTCCAAGACCCAATGAAGTGCTTTCATCTGGCAATGAAGGTCAAATGACCCAGCTTCTTGGAATCCTTCCATCACAGGCACCAGCAGGTGAGGTTGTCCAAACATGATCTTGAAGAGCATGAGACTATCTCAGTATGGTGTGTACTGGGATTGTAGAAGGGGAGGCAGTACAGCTGTCCAAGTTACACCCATCTCCTGGCAGAGCTTAGCCAAGGTAAACTTGAGGGTGTGGTTTTGTCTCTCTACCTGCCCAGAGCTTTGAAGTCAGTAGGCCGTGTAGTTTCTATTTTACTCTGAGAGCCAAGGCCAGCTCCTAGACCATTTTTCCCACAAATACCAGTCCATTATCTGAACCAGTAATCATAGGGCGTCCATACTGGGGAATGATCAACTCCAGGAATGCCTTAGTCATCTCTCTGGAGGTCTCAGTTTTGGTCAGGATGGCTCTACCTACCCAGAGAACATGCAGATAAGGACCAAAAAATACTTCCAGTTTCCAGTCATTGACTTGACCTCAGTGAAATCTACCTTGACATCCTCAAAGAGGGTGGTCCCATACCTTCTGATGCCAGGTTGTCAGGGGGGCTGCTGCTTGGGGTTGTTAAGGTACAAATTTCACATCTCTTGACCACAGAAGAACACAATGCCCAAAGTCTGGGGATATAACAATACTGGTAAAGCAATTTCACCATAACAGTTTTCCCCAAATGAGTATGGGTATGCAAGTCATGTATCACAAAGTGTCCCAAAGAGTCAGGAAGGAACATGATGTCTCCTGGCATCACCTGCCATCACTTTTATCAGTTGCTCCCTCTGATTTGGCCCATTTCAACTCAGCTTCTGAGTACTGTGGCCTTTTAAGGTGCAGTGCTACAAGCACCTTTTTGGGGACAGCGGCCTCCATATTGGCCACCTGCTTAGCTACCAAATTTGTGGCACGGCTACCATGGGCCTCTAAAACGTCTCCCTTTTGGTTGCCAGGGCAGTGCATAACAGCCACCCTTTTTGGCAGCCAAACTGCTTGCAGTAGGCTTACTAGATCTTGTGAATTTTTAATATCTTTTTTCCTGCTGTCAGAAACCCCTTCTTCCTGTATATGGCCCTGTGCGTGTAGTTGGCAGCAAAGGCATAGCAGGAGTCATTGTAGACATTGACTTGTTTCTGCTACGCTAAATCTAAGGCCCAGGTGATGGCTACCAGTTTGGCCCTCTGGGCTGGTGTCCCAGAGGGAAGTGCCTCTAACTAGACGGTTTCATCTAGCAAGATGTCTTCCCTGGCCCACTGGACCCCATCTATTGCCATACTGCTGCCATCTGAGAACAGGGTCAAGTTGGGGTCCTGGAGGGGTAAATCCTGGAGGTCCAGTCATGCTGAGTAGACCATCTGGATTGATTTGGTGCAGTCATGCTTGGATGGCTCCATGGATGTGGTCAGCAATGAGGCTGGGTTGAGTGCCTGGATAGTTTTTTTGGTCAACTTAAGATCTTCCAGAAGGACTCCCTGGTATTATGCCAGCCTGGTTCCCAACAGCCATCTGCTGCTGGGAACCAGGTCCTCTCAGTAGGTCCTCTCAGTAGAGTTTCAACTGCATGGGGAGTATAAACCTCTAAAGTCTGCCCCAAGGTCAACTTATCAACTTTTTTCGCCAGGATGGCAGTGGTGCCTGTAGTTCATGAATAGGTAGGCCACCCTGCTGCTACATAGTCTAGCTTCTTGGACAAGTATGTCATGGGACAATGCCAAAGTCCCAAAGTCTAGGTCAGGATGCTCTAAGCAGTGTCCTCCTTTTCATGTACAAACAACTGGAAAGATTTGGTAACATTGGGGAGGGCCAAGGCCAGGGCACTTGATAATTCCTTGAGGGTGCTGAAGGCTGGTTGGCATTTGGGGTTCTAATTTAATGGAGGACCATTCCTGCCTTTAAATTCCTCATACAGGAGTTTAAGTATTGCTATAAAATTAGGGATCAAAAGACAGCAGTACCCCCATGGTTCCCAGAAGCTCCTTAAGGGCTTCCCTCAAGGTTGGCTTTTTGAGAACCCAGATAGCCTGGGTTCGGGCTGTCAACAGTATTTGAGTCCCATCTTTAAGTATGAATCTGAGGAACTCGATTGACTATACACAAATTGGGACACTTCTTCTGGGCACTTGATACCATTTGTCTTGGAGTAGGCCCAACAATTTCTCTGTTCCTGAGGGCATACCTTTCTAGTCTTGGCAGCCAGAAGTAAGCCATCAGCATACTGGAGTAAGGAAACAGTAGGGCTTCTTGACTAAAGGGCCCCAGGTCCTTGGACAAGGCTTTCTCAAATATCATGGGAGAGTTCTTAAATCCCTGGGGAAGCCTTGTCCAGGTGTGCTGGCACTTCTATTCCTTCTCAGGTTCCTATCCCTCAACAGCAAATAATTCCTGAGATCCCAGAGATGGGGATACAAGGGAAAACATCTTTTAAATCCAGCATGTGTGCCAGGTCTGGGATAGGGGAAGGAGACTAAGCAGGGTATAAGGGTTGGGGACAGTGGGGTGTAAGGTGATTACTAGTGCACTGACAGTGTGAAAGTCCTGGACAGGGCAGTATTCATTTTTCACCAGTTTTTGAACAAGCAGGAAAGGGGTGTTCCAGGGAGACTGGCACTCCTTTAAGATCCAAGCCTCAAGCAACCTGTGGATATGGGGTTTAATTCCTTTCCTAGCTTTCATGACCATTGGGTATTGCCTAAGATGGGCTGGCCTTGCACGTTTCATCAACTCAACATCAACAGGGGGAATGTGAGCTGCCAGTCCTGGGGGAGTGTCCTCAGTCCATACTAAAGGGAATTGCTGAGTCCAAAATGGGGGGACTGAGGCTGCAGAGGAGGAGTCTCCTTCCTCCTGGAGGTGATATTCCTCACCTATGGGCATGGTCACAGTGAGCAGATGGGCAGGGGCAGGACTTCTCACAGTGAGAGTAGTTCCTTGTGGTGTGAAAGAGGTCTGGGCTTGCAGTTTCCAAAGAAGGTCTCCACTCAAAAGAGGAAAGGGGCAGCCAGGTACCAACAGAAATGAGTGACTAACCAGCTGTTCTCCTAGCTGAACCTACTGGAGCTCACAGAACAAATAGGTGGAGGTTTCCCCAGTGGCCCACCAGATATGTGACCTGTATTTTGTAGTTAGTGCCATTGGCTGGGTGATCACAGAAACCTCTGCCCCAGTGTCCACCAGGAGCTTGAGTAGTTTTTCTCCCACGTCTACTGTTATCATGGGTTCTCTGAGGCCAGTGGCAGGGATCTGCAACCCCCTCAGTCTGAAGTATCCCCTGTTTTGACTACCAGGACTTTGTCTTTTTCTCTTTCTTGATCAACTTGGGACACTGTCTCTTGAACTGTTCTTTTCCTTTGCAGTAGGCACATCGGTCTGGGTCTAGAGGGAAGTGTCTCAGTCCTCACCTGGATTTTTTTTCTTTAAGTCTCTGGTTCATATTGGGTCTATTGGCTTCTCTAAAAGCTGCCACCAAAATCTTAGCTTGATCTTTCTGTTGTCTTTTTTCCTTTTCTTCCTCTATCTTCTTGGTCATCCCTTCCCTATTATGATAGGCCTTTTGTGCCACCTTTACCAGTTGGAGCATACTTATTCATGCAAACCCTCCTAGTTTCTGCAATTCATGCTTTATTTCTGGGGCTGACTGGGTAACAAATGCCATGATGACAGTTCAAGCATTTTCAGGGGCCTCTGGATCAAATGGTGTATAGGTTCAATAAGCCTCCAATAGCTGTTCCAGGTAGGCCATTGGGCTTTCAGTTGGCCCTTGGAACCTCTCAGCCACCTTATTCAAATTTGTTGACTGGTTGGCGGTGATGGCCATACCATGTTGTAGGACCTAATCATATGTCTCAAGGGCCCACATACTGTCTGCAGTGTTTGGATCCCAGGTTGGGTCCCTTTTGGGTAAAGCCTCATCTACAGTTTCCTGTTTATCCTGTTCTGTCCCTGCAGTTTCCTTCCTAAGATGATCATTGGCTGCTTTTCAAATTCTATCTCTTCTGAGGTGAAAAGGGTCAACAAAAGCTGTTGCCAATCATCCCAGGTGGGCTGGTGGGTCCTAAAAACTGTCTTGAGGGAGTAATGAGAGCCCAAAACTGCTCAGACAGGAAAGATTCTGAGCTTTCTGGTTGTAGAGATCACTAGTGCTGAAAGGGACATATGCCATTACTGACCAAGTCTGTCTTCCCTCTCATGCAGCTGGCATTTGCTGCAGGGGTAAAATGGTCCCTGGTCTGGTGGCTGGTGAGGCCTCTGAGGTAGAGTCAGGATCTACCTTGGGAAATGCCTGTCAGTGGGCTCAGCAGGTAGCCAGATATGGCAGGGAGGGGGGCAACAGGTGGCAGGGACATCTCAAATGGGTCATCTTCCTTAGGCACCAAAGACAAAACCTCTGGCTGATGTTTCCCCTTTAACGAAGAGTATGTGTTCTGTGGTTTTACATGCACACATTCTATGCCAAGGAGAGAGAGCCCTCACCAGGCACAGCCAAGAATCAATGTAGGGAAACTGGTCAGGATGGCCAGGCTTCCCTGTGACTATATCCCAGACCCAAAAAGTAACTTGGGGGTCTAAGGAACCCTCAGCTGACCATCCAGTGCCAAAAGATGGTCATTCTAGTTCACATAAAGCTCGTAATTTCCTGGGTTTCATCTTCACTCCTTAGTCACTTCTAAATCTGTCAAAGTTCTTAATCATACATTCTAGTACAGTGGGCTTCAAGGGACTAGTTCCCATGGCAGCAGTCAAAAGTTGGTAAAACATGGGTCACCTACCTCAGTCAGTTTCAAGCCTACTCTACCAGGGGTTCAAAGAACAGTCCCAGGCTTCAAAGGTTGAAAACAGCTGCTAGTTCAGTGATGACTTTAGCCAGTTGGTCCTTGTCAGGGTCTCTGGTTTCATGGATAAAGAAGAATCTAGGCAGGCCAGGGAGGAGACTTATGTTCGCAATAACAAAAGCAGTGATGATATATGAAACTGAGATCTGAAACTACAGGTGCATGGGGCACACCGAGACACCACAGACAAAGATACACAAAACCCAGGTGGGACAATCCATCCCAGCCAATGCAATCTCAACCAAATGGTACTGTAGAAAAACCCACTGTCCCCTAACCCTAGTCTCTGACTGGAACAAATGATTCCCATGTCTGGAAATCAGGGTCTGAGTTGTAGAGAGTTTTGAGAGTCTGGGAAATAAAAGTCCCTGAACAAGCCAAAGCGAAGCCAAAATCTTACCTAAGTTGGTTGGATTGGCCTTGTTTCCCTTATCTCGCAACAAAGAGTCTTTCTCATTTTCCATGACCCTGGGGAACTGGCTGAACTCAGCCAGCATGCCTTTTGTTTCCCTGATTACAAGCTCTGGGCTCGGGTCACCATCTCCCCTAACAAGGAGCCATCTGCAGGGATTTCTTTGGGGCTTCCAAAATGTGGCGAATGTGAAGAATCACCCATGGAGTATGAGAATAAGGCAAACAAGCTTTATTAGCTGTGGATGATACACAACATGGAGTCAGAATGTCGACTCCCTAGGACAGGATGGTTAAAGATTATATAGGGGTTATATTCTGGTTTGGGGGAGCAGTCTAACATCTCCTCATTTGGCTTGGCCTGGCCACAGTTGCCTGCCATTCCCTTGTTTGGCCTGGCCCAGTTAGGGTTACATACCATTCTTATTTGGCCTGGCCCAGCTGCCTGAGAGACTTCCTTGACTGTGATGAGGCATGATGGAGGGCAGTCAATCGATTTTGTGCAAGACATCAATTGAGCACTAGCTGTATAGCTCAGGGTGTGAAGTTTACAGAGTTCAAGACTCTAAAATGGTGTCAGAGTACAAGATGGCACTAGTTCAGTTAACATGCAGTGTTCCATTTCAGTTGAAAAGGGAACAACATAAAATTTTAACTGTGTTTCCATGTCCGTGGAAAGAGGTTAGTTGGTTTGGTTTTTGACGCTATGCCAACAGCAAAGTTGTTTTGCAATTTTTCCTCCATTCACGTTCTGTTTTTTTTGTTTTTGTTTTTGTTTTTTAGCCATCATTCCTAAAGCTTCTTCTCTGTTAATGTGAGCCCTCCATTAAGTTAATGTTCAAAACTCTATTTTTGTGTTTTTATTTAATTTTTACTCTTTTCTTTATTCAGGATTCTAAAGCAAATATGTTCCTGTTGTCCAGTTTACTGCTTTTTTTTTTATACATTGGGTTTTAAATAAATGTATGTTTAATGTTAACATTGATGGTGTCACTTTGCTATTGGACATGGTTAAATGAAGGATAATTGCTACCTAAATCAAAATGAGGGGGACATGGCCCAGCACCTTGATCCTAAGTTTGGGTACCACTGCCACCATCTTGGGTCGGTTTAAATCAGGAAAAGCAAGAGGATTTCCCTCACTATCTTTGAGGATTATGGATAGCAGAGGATATTTAGATTCTTTTTGCTATCAATGAACTGTAAAATGATTCACAATTGAGTATAAGCAAGATTTCCCACAATTTTAGCAATTAAATTTTCAGTAATGTCTTTTTAGATCTCTTAGATCAAAACAGTTCTATGTTGCTCAAGTGAGTTATTTGAGTGAGGACAAAAATGACATTAACCCAACCAAAAATTTCTTAGTTTCATGATTTTAATGATGCAAAGAAAACAGATTTATTAATAAAGTATATTGTTGAAAGGGAATCTTTGTGGAATTTCAGACGATGCGACACATCCATTTTTATTGGCTTCACTTTGTTATGCTTTCAGAGCTATTTATAATGTTATTTCACTGAAAATTCTTTTCCATAGTGTCATTTGTCTTCCATCTCCAGAAAACTTCCCATCCAAATTAGAGGGGAAAAAAGTTAGCCTTTCTTCTTTTCTCTACACCTCCTTAAAATCAATTGAAAGTGGCATCTCCTGGGAATGGATCCATCTCTTATCCATGCTCCCAGCTGGGGAAGCAAATGAAACTTGCTCTCAGATTTTTCTCTGGGAGGTAGATGTTATACAAATATCCCCATTCTGCTCTTTCTCAGAAGCGATCTTCTTTCACATTCTCTTCTTTTAGCAAAAGTAATGTGAGGATCAGAGCCCTCTTAACTGGTCAGCAACCTCTATAGCTGCATAAAGTCTTATGCTTAGAAGGCACTTAGTTTAATGCTCTGTTGTCACGATCTTGGAATTCTTTTTTTTTTTTTTTTTCATTTTGGAATTTTTAATCTTTGAGGGAACCCATTTGTTTTCATGCTACATTTGATCCTAAAAATTAAGTAAATGGTCTAGGTACAAACCAACATGATAGTACACTAAATATTTTTTCCCCACATCATTTACTTATGGAAAGAGAGAAACAAAATAAAAAGTCAAAAATGTTCCGAGTTCCTACTGTGAACTGGGCTCTATACTCAATGCCATGTGAAATTATATTTCATTCTTAAACAACCTTTCGGTGGCCCAATCTGTTCAGCCTCTTGTAAGGGTCATCCCAGCTGCATTACAACTTGGCAGATGGCATCATGGCAGGGTCACATCCAAGAGGGGGAGAGCAATCACATAGTGACACAGGAAAGCAGAGACTGGAGAAGGGCCAGTTTCAAACTATTTATAACAACTCCTTTGTAAGAGAACTAAAGAGTGTCTCATGAGAACTACATAATTCCTTTCAGAGGGTGGTGCCTCCATGATCTAATGATCTTCCATGAGACTCCACCACTTCAAAGTTTCCACCACCTCCATACTGCTGTGCTAAGGACCAAACTTCAGGAAACAAACCATATCCAGACAGTAGCACTATCAGTCCTTATACTTTCACCAAAATCTTCCACTCTTAAAAATTTGTCATTTAGTATATCTATTGGCACGGAAAGGCCATTGAAAAAGAGTATATAACATATTTTGTTTCTCTTTTTTAAATATAAATTTCCTTTTTCTCTCAGGTTACGGTTCCTCAACTTCCTTTGAATGATTTTACTTCTTCAGCCTATCTCCTCCTTGCTCTAGTACACTTGCCTTACTCCAAACCTGGGCAATCAAAACCTTCCTTTCTTTGAACACCTTTATCTCTAATTATTTTGACTGATGAATTCAGAGGTGGGAAATTTTGTGGGAATTATGGGAAAAGTAGTTTTTTTTTTCTTTTTTATGCCAAGTTTGAAAATGTAAACTAGAAGCTCCTTGGATCTTCGAAAGCAATCAGAACTAAGAAGCAGGAGAAGAAATATTCTTGATGCACTCAAGGTCTTCATCCATTCAGATTCATTTGTAGCACAATTTGATTTCATGACCCAAGAAAATCCCCTTTTAGCTTAAGCTCCATTTGACACTGAGTTGAACTTCTATTACTTTCAACTAAATGAGTTCAGGCTAACATTGGAAAAATTGTACTTGTCAAAGAAAAACAGTTGCCAACATTAATGCAGAAGGTCACTTAAACTGGTCAACATTCACTTTGCCTCAACTTGTGTTTTTCTTTTGAATAAATGGCAATAATACTTGCTCTAATGTTAAGAGGCCCACATACCAAGAACTGAAAAAAAATCTCAAATTCAGGGCATGTGTTAAACAATCTCAATTTTTCTTATACATTCTTACAGTTCAACAATTTTGTTATTCTTTTTTTCTCCAATTATAATACCAGGTTAAGTACCTCTAATCTGAAAATCTGAAATGCTCTAAAATTTGAAATACTTTTGATATTCAATATTTCAGGTGAGAGATATTCAACCTATAGAGAATTTGTTCATTTTTAAGGCAAGGTATCCACATGCTCCATAAAAGTAATGTCTAAACTATCGTGAGTCACTGTTTTCCCAGTGCCTTGTAGAGTCATGCCATATTGCAGGTAATCAAAAGCAATTTGTCTAAAGAAACAAAGGCCTATTGGAATTTCCTTTCTACAGCCAGAAGTATAATCATTGTCATCTAAGAACTGAGCCAATTTCCCAGTTAAATGTCAGCCGATTTGGACTGAGGTAACAAGAGCCTCTTCCAACTTATCTGTCTCCACTGAATGAGTGGATACTCAGGAATTAAAATTGCTAATGGCATTTGGTGAGAGTTAAAAACAAACTTACAAGACCTTTTCTGTGTTTCAGGTCTATCAGAAAAGCCTTTTCTCTAGGTACTTCATTTCCTAGACTCTGTCAAACAGAGATTGTGTTCTTAAAAGTATGGAAAAAATCTGTGGTGTGTGTTCAGCTCTAAGAGAGCCACAGTGAACTAATTTTTGCATGTGTGTCACTTTGGTGACTTCATGCACAGTTTCACATAGGTCACATGACTAACTTTGTCTGCCCCAAGAATAAAAGAAAGGGAACTTCACTCCCTTCACTTGCTAAGTGCAACTTTGGCAGACATCCAGTAACGGCAGGGTGTGCAGATCATCAGCCGGATTGGTTTTTGCTTTGGGGTATCCACACATTAGTAGTCTATAACATTAAACGTGCAAGAGGACAGCGTAGCCTTCATTCTTCTGTGCAGACCTGAGTCATTGACAGAGGTATCACATTTTCCTAGATAGTCCCAGGAAGCAATAGGTTATCCTTTTATGTCTTATAAATCCTTCTCAGCAAAACCATTCTAAGAAGAACACTTCTACTGAAAGTGTCCCTTAGACTTCACACATTGGAAACTTAATCCCAAAGTCATATTTGAAAGACATTTGGAGGTGAGGCTTTTGGAAGTGACTAGGTCATGTGGCCTCTGCTTTTATGAATGCATTAATTCATTCATGAATTAATGAATTATTGCAGAGTTGGCTTTGTTACAAAGGCAGGATCTCTTTGTCTTGCCACATGATGCTCTCAACCACGGTACAGCAGAATGGCCTTTACTATGTGCTAAACAGAAGCCAGAGAAATGTTAATGGACTTTCTAGTCTCCAGAACTGTGAACTAAGCAAACCTCTTCTCTATCTAAATTATCCAGTTTCAGATATTCTGTTATAGCAACAGAAAACAGACTAAGATAATAAAGTACTAGAACACAGTCTGAATTTGGAATTTCCACTCTATTATTTCATCCATTGTGTTGGCCAATTACTTGATGTCTGGGTTTCACAATTTTCCCTTCTGTACAGTGAGGTTAGTAAGTTGACCTGGCTCAGTTGTTGCACAGCATAAGGATAATTCATTTGTCGTCATTTAGGCACACAGGAGATGCTCACTTTTTCTTTTGATGGCATTCCCCTTGGTGCTCATATCCATTATAAGGCTCTGCCCCACTCCTCTGAAGCCAGTAGAAGATCATGGTGCAGCCCTGAGAATATATGGGTTTGAGTAACACTAACTCTCTTCATGGATACCAGAATTAGCAAAAATAAGCTACAAATACGGTTTTAGTACAAATATGTTCCATGCAATATTTGAAACATGCTTATGCTAAAAAGTAATTGTTGATCTGGAATTTAATTTCAACAATGTGTCTTATATTTTATTTGGCAATTCTACTCATGGACTATGTGAACTTCAGCAAGTTGCTTAATATCTTCAATTTGATCATTTAGAAGGATCAGATGAACAGCAATTACTAATTTGTATGCACCACATAATTTTAAAATAATTCACCCTTATAAAAATTCTGAGCTAATTTTGTTATTTTTATCATGCAGATGACAATATTGAGACATAGAGCAGTCAGGTATTACACAAAGTTAATACATGGTTATAGTTGGTTTTGAACCCAGCCTGATTCAAGAAGTCTTACTGTGTTCTACTCTTTCTGTAAAATGCAACAACATATCCATCAAATTCTGAATCCATGTGAGAAAAATAGATAAATATGTTCATGTAATCTTAATAAATCTGAGGTTCCCACATAGCTAATCTCATGGAATAAAATTTGAAAAAGCATAGTTCAACTGCCAAAAAAAATTTTTTTTGAAAGTTCCATTAAAGAGAGGCCAAATATTTGAACAGCACTTATCAAAATTTTCTTCCTTTCCCTGCAACTTCACTCCTACTGAGCAACTCCTCAGGGCCTTCTCTCCTCCACAATTCCTGGGGAAAAAAATCCTCACCCTTAGCCATGACTTATTTTCTTCTTCTTCTCCCATCTTCTCTTTCTCAGCCTTTTATTATGTAGATTTACTTGGCCCCTCTCCTAGAAGAAAGAGTCCATATTCTTTAAAAGAATGAAGGAAGAAAATTAGGCAAGCAATTTCAAATTTTCCTTTGGCAGGCTGGAGGAGCTGTTTGAGTTTATGTACATTCCCACGTTAGTAATATTTTGTTCTTTTACACTAGACACTCATTAAATGCACATTTCCTTCTGACTCCTTCACACTTACTCATATTCCACCACTTTTGCTGGACATTATCCACATGGTTCCACCTTAGTATTTTGCTCATGACTTGAAAGGTACCTAAAACTCCTGAAAAAAGACTGAGAATGAGGTCTGCAGGCACTGCCAGAGATTGCTGAGTTAGCCTGATGAGAAGAGGGAGTAAAAGGCAACCCAGAGAATAAAGGCACTCCTCAGAGATCTGAAGAGAATGTTCTTCCAGGAAACTCAGGAGCAAAAGAAACAAAGTGTGAATCTAGTACAAGACAATGTTTTTAGGTAGGAAGCCTTTGCAATCCCATGTGGTCTGTCTCCTATTGTTGGCTTCTGATTGCGGATGACTTGATCTACATGACAAAAAGATGACTAAGGAATCTATTAGTAGCCAACCTGCCAGTATCAACTTCCCAACTATAGTACAATAACAAGGCCAGCACTAGAAGCATCTACTTGGGCTTTATCTATGTTC
This sequence comes from Dasyprocta punctata, assembly GCA_004363535.1. Classification (NCBI taxonomy): domain Eukaryota; kingdom Metazoa; phylum Chordata; class Mammalia; order Rodentia; family Dasyproctidae; genus Dasyprocta; species Dasyprocta punctata. The sequence goes on along the minus strand of RJWM01003311.1, from coordinate 1,393 downwards.
TAGTAACTCATTATCCTAGATCACTCTGTAATACAGACTTATTTCATCTTGGTCTTTAATCCTCTATGAGAAAGAAATCCAGGTCTAACTATTATATTTTTTATTTATTTGTTTTTAAAATAAGAGCTAGAACAGACATATCTTGTCAAGGAGAAAATTGATATGCTCTTCTACCACTTTGTTCATGATTATTGAAACCTTGTAGGTATAACACTATACCATTTCATCATTTTGTTGTTGGTTGTAATTATCTTCTTCCAATGTATGGATGTTACAATCATCAAATATCCTTAGCATATGGGAAATGATAACGAAGATCCAAGGTATTTTATATAAGATATTACTTCCTTTTCTTCTCAAAACCCACTTTAGTGTTGTTTTACTCTTGCCATTTTGCTGTTAGGAAATAATAGCTCACAGAGATTAAAATAAAATAAGAGCTACAAAGCTATACATTTGTGATTAGAGTCCAAGGTTTTATGGCCCTAATGTGTGTGATACAGACCACGACTCAAGACATATGACAAAACTTGAGTTGATTTTGCATAAAAAAGATATAAAAGTTGGTACAAATTCTATGTGATAAATGTTAATATTATGTCTATCTAAAATGTACCAATGAAATAAATAAAAAAAGAGATATACAAGTGGCAAACCAATGTATGAAAAGATGTCAAGCAAGTGAATCACTAGGGAACTGTAAATCAAAACCATGAGATATGACTTTGTGCCTATTTGAAGGGTCACTATTTAAAAGACAGATAGACAACCCAAGGACACAAATGTTGGTGATTCTGTGGGGAGAATGGACTTCTGTGCATTGCTAGTGGGAGGCACAAATGATATAGCCATTTCTCAAAGAATATAATACAGAATTACTACTTTATGAGTCAGTAATGTCACTTCTGGTGATACACCTAGAAGCAGCACAAGTGGGAATTTGAACAGGTATTTGTACAATCACATTCATAGTATCATGACTCATAATAGCCAAAAAATGGAAGAAGTCCAAGCATCTGTCAATGGATGAATGGACAAACTGTGGTGTGAATGCACACATGCTCTCTCTCTCTCTCTCTCTCTCACACACACACACACACACACACACACAGAGGAAGCGTTTTCAGCCTTCAAAAAGAAGGAAATTCTGACACATTGCAAATTATACGACCAACTTCAAACATATTATGCTAAGTGATAGAGCCAACCCAAAAAGAACACATATTGTATATTTCTACTTATATGAGTTACTGAGAACAGACAAATTCATGGGGACAGAAAGTAGTGAAGCCAATAGAAAACCTGAGTAAAAGTTCTAAATTTATTTGGTTCTAGTTAATTGTTTTCAGCAGTTAATCCACAAGTTCTTAGCCAAACAATGAAGTATTAGACA
>RJWM01003310.1:0-115133 GCA_004363535.1 Dasyprocta punctata | reverse complement strand
AAGCAGACTAAGGCATCGCTCAGAGGTCAGTATTAAGGGAAGCCGGTGGAGGGGGGCTACTGGCTCTTATAACAACATCAGTGTCAGTATCACAGGGACTTAACCCAATGAAAAATGACCTCTTGTTTGCACCATAGTCCACTGACAAGGGCTTTGTTTCATGTGCTCTTCCAGGTCCCCAGGCTCCTTCCACATAGGATACTCCTTTAAGTCCTCCTGGGGCATGGATGAGCAGGTCATTTGGGGGACAGAAAGGGGGAGCCTAGAAGTGGCTCATATTCTGTTTGCTGGAATCGCTGACGGAGCCACACTTAACCACAAAGGAAGCAGGCATGCGCAGTGGGGCTGTGAGGCTGGCCAGAGAGAGAGGACACAGACACCAGCACTCTGCAGCGGCGTCTGCAAGGGTCGAAGGCGAGTAGGTTTTCTTCCCAGCCCTCAGTGAATTAGAAAAATCTGACTCCCTCATTGAGCTGAATATAGAAATCTGGGGTGGATACCTAGGCTTTCCAGCCTTCAATCAATCCCAGCTCTGGCTTTATACAAGCTAGGTTCAAATTCTGGCCCTGTCATTTACTAGGTGTGTGACCTTTGGCAAGCTGCTTACCCTTTCCGTGCCTCGCTGTCCTCATCTGAAAAATGGAGCTAAGGATCGAAGCTGTACCACAGGCGGCGGTGAGGATTGAATGTGCTGTGCCTGTGAAAGCGCTTAGAAGGATGAGCAAACCGGATCCGAGTTTTAGCTGCTGCTGCTGGAATGCTGCGCCAGGCATCGCACCGAGCCCTTTGCAGTCATCGGGCTTCTCTGGGCCAGCTTCCTCCTCTGTAAAGTGGGGGAGATAACATGTCCCACAGGGCTGCTGCTGCTGCTGCTGAGCAAAGGCACGGATGGGAAGGGAGGCAGGCATCTGGCCGCAGAGAGCTGCTCGGTGCACAGCAGGCGCTGCGTGTAATTCATCAAGGTTTCTCAGTCGTCACACAATTGTCTCGCCCTACGCCGCTGTCAAAGGTCGGTGTGACAATTCCATGCTCGCATCCAGTATGGGCCAAGAGAAAAAGAATCCTGTTGCTGAAGCCATCTCCCACGTTCACCTCCCGTCCCATTGTGCATGGGAACATGGTGCCGCATACACATTATTCCATTCCCGAGGACACCGCGCCCTGCCCCCTTAGCTCCATTCATCCCAGATTAAAAGGCACTGCCCTTCCCAGCTGCCTTCCTGCAAACAGACATCCCAGTGCAGGAGCAGCCCCCTTGGGACCCAGGGGACCTCTCTTTCCATCTGCAGGCCCACCTGGGAGCCAGGCAGTGGTTCCATTTCAAATAGCCTGGACTGGTTCCGGCCACCCCACAGCTGTCTTGAGTATTCCGGTCCTGCCTGGTTCTGGCAAGGTGGCCCAGGAAGGTCTTCTCTAAACACTCCTCGTAAGTCCTGGCTGTTGGTCACCTTCTTAAATCTCTCTCACCTCTTGCGTGGTCTAATCCCCCTCTTGGATATTCATCGAGGTTCAGAATCGCTCTTGCCACCAAAGAGCCAAAGGACCACATTGGCCTGATATTATGTTTGGATCACTGACACCGGTGTTGTTCGGATCCTCCCCACATCCCAGCTCCCAGGACACCAGCTTGCTTCAAAGTTACCTTCACTCCTTATCCCCTCCTCACCTCCAGCCCCCTCAAGTTGGGTGGCCCTGAGCTGTCACACTCTTATCTTGTCCCTGGAAAGAATCAGGTCTCTCCATCCTTCATGAACTGCACCTCATTCTTGCCAATAGAAAACAGCTACACAGGTTTTGAAAGTTCACCAATGCCTGGACAATATTTTACCATCTACACTGTCATTCATTTAAGTACACACATAATTAAATAAACCTTTCTTCTGAAGTACTAGGGATTGAACCAAGTCCTTTGTAGTAAGCTAGATTCCCGAGCCCCTCTTTTGTTGTTTTAATTGTGAGACAAAGTCTTGCTAAGCTGCTAAGTTGTCCAGGTTGGGCTCTAACTAGCAAACCTCCTGCTTCAGCCTTCCAGAGTGCTGGGGTCACAGGCCTGCCTCACCACACTTGGCCTAAATACGTCTTTCAATTTAATCTAAATATTTACCAAATGTTTATATCTAGTCACTGGCTGCATGCCAGGAATACACACAGTCTAATAAAGTGTATTCCTGGCTTTACAAAGCTTCCAGTCCAGAGGTAGAGAGAGATCAGGAAATAGGTGAGGAAGTAGCAGAGATAACTGTGCGGAAGAGAGAAGCTCCCTCTACCTAAGGAGTCAGGGAACACTTTCGAGATGCCTGGCTGAACCTTAAGGGATAATATGACTCAGCTCCCACAGACAGGGAGCCAAGCCAGGCTTCTTGGCAACAGAGAACACAAGTGGGCACAGGGGTGAAGAACAGCAGCCCCCCTCCCCACACCCCACAGCCCACGCGGAGCCGCTAGAGGTAGAGAGGGGCAAGAGATGGGCTTCGGAAGGGCAGACTGACCCGGTCACGGTCATGGAGTGCCAGCTCAGCTTGGCAGACCCAGACCTCCCCGGTCTCAGCACTGCGTGTCCCACATCCCAGGGACTCTGTCCGTCCTGGGCAAAGCAGGGTGGGTAGTCACACTACTGGAGTTGCTCTTTGTTATGCTAAGAACCTGGACATTTTGCAAAGGCGACAAGGAGTCAGCGGGAGATCACAAGCAGGCGAATGAGATGATTGGATCTGAATTCATAATTTATGCAGGAAAGCATATGCCCCTGCTTCCAATATCCAAACAGCAGGGGGATGGTGAACCTTGATTGTCAACTTGATCGGCTTGAGAGACTGGTAAAACACACCGGTAAGTCTGGGTAGAGACGTGGTCTTAGGGACCATATCTGGTCTTCAGTCCCTTCCTCCCTGGGCATTATTCCCTGCGTTCTGTCTCCAGCTGCTAGGAGGTCAGTAGCTCTGCTCTCCACACCCATCCACCATGATGTTCCTGCCTTGGAGCGAACTGACTATGGACAGAACCCTCCGGAATGGTGAGCCAAATGAAATCTCTTCTCCTGTAAGTTATGGGTGTCAGATATTCTATCCCAGAGACCGGGAAGGTGAATAATGCAGTAAATGTACCTTCTTCCAGGAGCACCCTCAGTGCGCATGGGCCTTACAGTGCCTCGGAGCGCACTGAGCACTGATACCGTCCCTGAAATGGAAGGTTCTGCTGCACCTTTTGGCCTGCCGTCTTTGGAAGATGGCACGGAGGATCCCCTGAGGCAGGGATTCTTCCCTCGCACACCCCCACATGCCTCATGGTAATGCAGGCAGAAGCACTCCACTGCCTGGGAGCCCATTAGGTCACAGGACAGGAAAATTCAGAGACAGTTCAAGCATGCCATGATCTGCCCCAACCAGCACAATCTCTAACCAGCTCCTTGCAGACTTTCAGAGCCAGGGCTAGGATATCTCTAACGCAACAGAACGACAATAGCCTAAGGAAATCCAATATGGGGAGACTCTGACTCTAACCAGCTTGACAGAGTTAAGCATCGCTGTGTCATGCTCAGATTTCATTAAGGCCGATTAGACCATCACCAGAGTGAGAGAAGATGCATTCTATTATTTATTAATCATTGTTTACATGAAAGAATTCCACTCACATGGTTAATCGAAAGTAACAGAGCAACAGCAAAGGGTGGGGAGGGTGGCACAGGAGGCATGTTGTGTGTGGAGGCCTTGAAGGTAAACCATGATAGCAGACTTCATCCCTCCTGCGATGGTCGTACATGACCATAATTACATACCTCTATTATGTATGTTCATAAACATAGATAGTAACGCTCTTCCCGAGATCCTCGCAAAATCTGTTTTGGGAATGGCTGGTTGGTGACTGGGGAGAGCTCGTGCTGGCAGAAGAGGAAGCACTGGGCAGGTGCAGGGCTGGGCTCTGCGCGTAGACAGTGAAGCCACCGGAGCCATCGGGAGCTTGCGGGTGGGGTGAGCTTGTGTGGCGGAGGAGGAAGGAAGCCGGGGGAAGCAGGCTAGCTGGAGCCAGACAGAGGAAAGCCCTCTGAGAAGTGTGCATGGGGCTCTAGCGCCACGGAGACACTGCCCGTCAGGTTGGGACCCGAGGAGGTCACCCCAGTCTCTCTCCTCCCAGCTTCTCTCCCTTTGTCCAAAGCAGCCACTCGGCAGTCTGTTCAGAAGACAACTAGGAAATGCAGAGAAGATGAACATTTCCCAGTGAGTCAAGTGTGAAGTGCTGGCATGAATTTGTTCCAAATTTCACTTGGGATTTTCACTCCCTTTGTCACTGCTTCACGCACCCCTCTCCCCACCACCACCCCAGTAAACCCTTTGCTCTTAGTCTTCATTCTTCGACCTCTGTGGCTTTTTCACTTGATCTGTTCTCTGAGAGGCTCCACACCCAGCCACAGGATCCTCTGTGTCCTTATTCCCTGCCCCTGCACCATCTGGCCTGGCCCTGAGCCACCAACCTGTCACTGGCAGCTGTGTGAGTCTACAGAGCAGACCTGATTCGCCCTCGAAGCGGCATCTCTGGGAAACACCTCTGCCCCTGAGCTGACTCTTGCTGGAGAGGGAATGGAGAGAGGTTGAGGAATTTGTCCAAGATCACACAGTAAACAAGGCATGAAGCCGGGACTCGAGCTGAAGCCCAAGGAGAAAGGAATTACACTGGCTCTCCCTGCTCCTGGCACTGAGTCTGGGACTGAGAAAGCTAGAATACACTGACGCCTCTACCCTCGAGGAGCCCAGCGTCTGGCATCGCAAACATCCTGCTGTCTAGATGCAGGCATCTCCGAACTTCCTGAAATTAAAATCACCTGGGACATGAGCTCCTTGTCTGTCCTTCTGGAGTGGACATCAAAGTCAGAGTCAACCCCGTCCTCCGCTAGCCACCTTGGGCCTCTGGCAGAGACAGAGTGGGTTTTACAAAAGGAGCATCTCAGCTGCGAGCAGCGCCCCACCCACCACACCCAGCTCTCCATCTGCTGTTTCAAAGGCCCATCCAGACGGACGAGAAGCTTTCATCACTGCCAGCCCTATCATAGCAAATAGGCAGGCGCTGCTCTTCATTAAAGGTGCGCGTTGGTTCCGCGAGTGGCGCCTATCAGCGACTCGGTGCGTGCACAGCACATCACCACCCTGCGCCTGCCCGGGAACTGATAAGGTGCCCCATGTCGGGCTCTGACAAGCAGCAGCATGAGAGGATGCATCCGAGCCAGAGGCACGTTGCCAAGGGATAGACGCAGGATGGGGAACAAAGAGGACCCAAACAATATCCCCAAGCCGGCGATGCAGACTGGAAGTGAAAACGAGTAGGCAGCCCCCGAAAAGCTCAGCCTCCGCTTTCTACTGGTCCAGCAGAGTCTACTGCAACTTGGAAGTCACAAGAGAAATGACATGTGCAGGGGGCTGGGGCTGTGACAGCCAAGCGGAGGGGGAGAAATGTGTTTGCGGTACGCACCACTTCACTGCACATGGAGCTTGTCTGCCTGCTCCTCCTCCCCAGAGAGGAGCTGCTCGTTCAGGCCTGGACGGCGCTGCCTTGTCAGACGCTGGCTCCCCTGATCTCCCTCCTGCCTCCTGCCCCCAGCCTCAGCTCCACCATTGATGGCGGAGGCCGCTATCCCAATGAGGCATCCCACACTGCGTGTCCCCCCGAGTCAGGTGCAGCTGTCGCCCCTTGCCTCCTGTCACCTTTAGCTTACACCAGAGCACAAGCCGCCTCTGTGTTCCCGGAGGAATGAAGGGAAATGGGAATCCCGGGAGCCCCGGTGGGAGGGCGCAGCCACTGCCCCAGATGCAGACCTGGCTCACGCTTCCCCGTATGACTTTTAGTCTCTCAGGGCCTTGACAATTTTGTCAGCGTAATGGGCATGAAAGTGTCTTATTCTGAATACTCAGTCCTCTTTTGGGAACCTCCTCTAACGCAAAACCAATGCTGAAACCCAGTTCAAAACCTCCATCCTTTACTCACACCCGCGTCACGTCAGACACAGCGCTGCGTGCGAGGAGAACCTCGGCTCCCTCTAGGAGTCCGTGTTCAAATAGCCAAGCACAGCGAGCAGCAGACACCATGTTACAGTTCAGAGCCCTGCAGGAGTGGAGGAAGAGCTCTGCCGCAGCCTAGGCATGGAAAGAACAGAGTAGGAGGAGATGGAGATGAACGGATGGACATTCTGGGCACAGGCTTCCCAGGCAGAGGGAGCGAGCCCGAAGAGATGAGTCTACAGAGGGTGGCACCTTCCCATGCTTCCTGACAACAGCGTTCCTATTTGCCGAGCTTTCTGTGTCTTTGGGACAGTGCAATATGAACTGTTAAACATTTTAAAACCTAACTCTTTAGTATTGCTGATGAGAAAGCAAGACCTGGAAAAATGACAGAGCCAGGCCTCCAGATTTCTGTCTGGGGCCCTTTCTCCATTCCCTGTACTCACAACCTCCTCCAGCCCACCCGAGGCCCGCAGCTTCCTTCTCTGGCAGGTTCCACCCCACTATCACTTAGCAATGGAGCTCAACTAAAGGTGGCACCAAGGATGGCTCAGAAAGTGATGCACAGACCACTGGCAGAACCCAGACAAACAAACGCTTGTTAAACACACACATGCACACGCACAGGTCCAGCGTTGCTTCCCACAGGAAGTTTGCCTTGGCCACTTCTCCAGGCCTAGTATCCCCCCTTTGTTGTCCTGGTGCCCCAGTGCTCATGGCTGGTCACACTTTAATTATCCATTCACTCACTGTCTTCCCTGCTAAGCTGTGAGGTGCAGGCAGCATCTGGTATATAGGAAGTTGTCAGGGAATAGTTTTACATAGACGGATGGATGGATGGATGGATGGATGGATGGGTGATTGCATGGATTATCAAAAAACAAAAACTGGAACAAACCTATCTCCTTGAGAAACAATGTGAGATTGGAGAAACTATTCAAAATAAATTAAAGAACTTGGGTTCGTGTCCAGCTCCACTAGTTACTGGCATCAGAATAGCAGCTGGGTCCCTCGTTCCCTCTGAACCCCTTGTTTTCTATGTCAGGATTTCAAAGTGCACCGACCTCCGGTGTGCCACGAGGTTTAAGCAAGACGATCGTTGTGAAGGTGCTTTGTATTTTATCTCTATTTGCCAATTAGGGTGCGGCACCAACAAATAAAAGAAAACTCATTTTAACTCAGCTTTGATAACAAGGAATATATTGGGTTACATAACCGGAAATGAACGAATAAGAAAAATTTTGAGGAAAAAAAATTGACCAGGAAATAGCTGCACTAAATAGAAAGCAAGGTTTTTCTTAAAATAATCTCCCTACCCTTGCCTTTTCCCCTGTGATGTGTCTAGGTTTAAATCAGCAGGCACTGAGCTGTTACCTCCCATCTGAAAAGGGACAGATGAAGTCAGCCTTAAAGGAAAAAAAAAAAAGCCTGCGAATGCATTGTGATCATTCATCTAAGCAACAGTTTAAACCTCTAGGTATTTGATCATTTTGCCTAGTCTCTTCCAAAATTCCCTTTTCAACCTCCCTCCTCAGATATTTATAGTGATACTTGTATTTTTAATAAAAATGGGTGTTGTGAAGAGGCTAATAAAATGATTGCAAATGTGCACACACACACACACACACACACACACAATCACCACCAGAAGACAGAAAATAAAGAGCCGCAGGAATACCAAGTGATAATAACATGAGACTCTTTTGTTAAGACCTTCCGGCTAGTTCAGTGTTTTATTAGGTGGAGTGACAGGATCTGAACATCTGTGCAGACGAGAGCAAGAGGCTTCCACGTAATTCTGTAGATAAATTCATGTCCATCCAAACCACAGAACCCAGCGGTTCCTGCACAGAGACTTCAAATTGTACCCTGAACGGCGCTGGCTGATGGATCTCTCTAATATCTAATTTAATAGGAAGGAGAGGCCGAGAGAACAGTAAATTCAGACTGATGTACAGCAAGAACTGAGCTTATGGGGGGAGGAGTGAATACTGAAATTCAAGCTCTAGGAAAAGAACAATTCCCCACAGAATTTCACTGGAAGAGAATGGAGCACCAGCACATTGCCTGTTCTCCCACTGACTCCTGTGAGTCTGTGCCCAGCCCTCCTCAGGGTAAATTTAGACATAACTGGTGCTGGGGGCCACACAGGCAAACAGCACCCTCACTGCAGAAGTCTCCCACCGCACGCTCAGGGAAGGAACAGCACTAGACCCAAAGTGGAGGACTGTCCTCAAGTCTAGGGATGATGAAAACACCAGCTGGCTGCCACACTGAAAAGTTAGCCAAGACAAGGACTGTTTACTGAGTGGCCACGCGTAGCCAGTGTTGGGCCAGAATTTGGGAAGAATACAGAAGCCTACGAACCCATCATTGTCTGGGGAACTTTCAGTGTGACTAGAGATGAAGATGTCAGCGTCCTGGCCCCAACTCAGAGACTGGATCAGGCAAGTGGGGGCACTTTGTTGGAAGCAGCACCCCACCATGCAGGGTGCAAACAGGTACAAATGCAGTTGGTCTCTGTGTCGCTGAAGGATTATGAGTCAGAAGCAGGGTGGGGCAGAGGTCTTGGTAAAGAGGCAGGCTCACAGCCAAAGAGAAGAGGCAGGCTGACAGCCAAACTGACTGATGCAGGAGAGGTCAGACTGCCAGGTGGGCCAAACAGTTGGGGAACAAAGCAGGGGGAAGGTTATGTGCCCTGGATGTTCAGATGCTGAACTGTCCTGGCTTCCTGGTATCCCCAGTTTAGGCCTCTTAGAAATCAAAAGCATGGATAATTTAAAAAAATGAATTGATACAGTGCAGAAGCTTCTGGCTGCATATTCCTATGCCATTTCTTCCTACTAGATGGTTGAAGAACTGGATATATAAAATACACTTGCATAATTGCAACATCAAGGTTCCAAACAACTGGATTCTGCCAAAGCAAGGGATCTCCTAACTCTGTGACCCCAGAGCCCACACAGTGGTGCCTTGAGAACATCCAGGCAATGGGAGGCTCACCCTAAGGCCACACAGCAAGCACTATGACAAACCATTCCTTGGTGATGTGGAGATTTTTAAATAGGTCATTTTTTAAAAATCTTCTAAGAAAAATAGACTTTGGATACACTGGTATTTAGATTTCCAGATACCCAGTCATTTTCTGGGGCTGACAAAGAGATATGGATACCAAGTTTATGTGTACATAATAAACAGCAAGAGGGCAAGGTTATGTGTGAGGTCAGGAAGGCATGTTCCGTGAGGGAAAAACAGACTGCTAATCCAGGTAGTAAGTTATGGCTACAAGGCATTTTCATAGTGACTATGAAATGCACATATTAACTTTTGCTTTCTGGACAACTAAGAAAGACTCATCCTCAATTTAAGTTCTGAATTATTATCAAAAAATGCAATGCCTTGTTATTATGTAAGCCATCTTAATTAAAGTGATTACATCTTTCTCAGGAAGAAATAAGTAGGCTATATAGGGTATAGCATGTCTTTCAGCCTCTGTTTCCTCATCTGCGACATGATATCTGGTTCATTATTGCTCTTTCATCTCATACATAGCAAAGACTCACAGGCCCAGTCCACCCATCAGGTATGGAGTGACAGCGGCAAACATGATGATAGTCTCAGATTTATGAATGTTATATACATAAGCATGACTGTCATTTTAGGCAGGGTAAATGCTGATACAGAAAAACCAAATGGCAAAGTAAAGGGGAGTGGCAGGTGGGGCCCGCAGGAGGGGCTGGGTTGGACGATGTGGTCAGAGGGACGGACTTGCATGAAGACTGAGGTAACCGGGAAAATACAGGGGAACCATCTCCCAGCCAGCTAGGACAGCAGGGACAATGATGTTGAGGTGGAAGAGTCGGCAGCATCAAGGAACAGCAAAAAGAAGGGTATGGTGACCATCAGGGACAATGGAAAGAGACTGATTGGGGAAGCAAGCAGAGGCCAGGCCTCAGAGGGCCTTGTAGTCATGCAGGTGGGGGATGAGTCTGAAGAGAGGTGAACAGCTGGATCCAGCACCATACATTTGGGGGCGACCAGCGGAGAGCTGGAAGGAAAGCCAAAGGGCTGGATAAGGTCACCTGCAAAGTCCCAGAGAAGAGAGAAAATGACTAAGGCCTGAGCACCAGAGCACTCAGCTTTCAGAGAATGAGCCAGCAAGGGAGACTGAAAGGGAGGAACCACTGACTCTATGTGGGGCAGGATTTGGACAGAGAATTGTTTTGATTTTGAGGAAATGATCTGGGGACTGTCCGCAGAGTCTCAGCATAGTGTTCAGCAAAGAATCGGCTCTCAAAAATGTTATTTGCCTCCTCTAGGTTTCAGATAAAATGAAGTCCTTCAGATTTAGAATAAGGGTGAAATCAGCATAGACCGGAAACAAGGTTCCCCCACTTGGATAAAAAAAAAGAATACAATAAAACTGGTAAGGTTAAAAGAAATTCTTTTTCTAGAAATTCCAATGGTGCAAGTGACCAAATTCAGTGAAATGAGTAGAATGGAAAAGAAAGAAAGAAAGAGAGAGAGAGAGAGAGAGAGAGAGAGAGAGAGAGAGAGAGAGAGAAAGGAAGGAAGAAAGAAAGAAAAGAAAGAACGAAAGAAAGAAAGAAAGGAAGAAGAAAAGTAAAGAAAAGAAATAATCAGAATGTGATATTGATAGGGCCAGAGGGGCCTGAGAGCTAGTATCTGTGGCCATTTTTCATTGCTAAGACCTCTGGGCCTGATCCTTCGCTGTCTCCTGGAGGTGGGCAGTGTCCTGAAGCAGGACGTGGCATGCCTGCTTGGAGCCAGTGCCTGCTATGTGCTACCCTTCGAGCACAAAGCGATGAGGCCTCAGTGTCAGAGGCTCCCTGCTCTCCTGTGCAGGCTCCCCAGACATCTGGAGGGAATATCGCCAGCCGCTCCATTGGTCCTCTGAGCCAGCCAGAGAAAGGTCTCGCTGACAGCCACTTAATACCCAGGCCACGCATCATCTGAAGAAAATACAAACCCAGCTGTCACCTAACTCACAGCAAATGTGGACCCTCCAGTGGCAAGCAGAATGGATGGGACCACAGACAAAGCTCCCTGACCTCAAGGGATAAATGGCCCCATGGAAGAACCAGAAGAATTCCTGCTTGGCATTTGACACCTGGAAGACACATGCACATTCACAGTCTTGCAAAGTGCTAGGGCATGAACAAGAATACTACTCTTTGTTCCTAAAGGAGGAAACTAAGGCTCACAGAGAGGGAGCTCAGATCATGTGGTACACATCGTAGTGAGCTAGAATTATACTCAGGTCTCCCCAGTCCTTACCTGCAGGGTTAGCATGAAGATCAAATGAGACATGTACAGGCGGTTCAGAGACGCCCAGACTCGCAAAGCAGAGTCAGGGAACTCAAATTTTGAGTTGGATGGCTTCTGCTCGCATCTTGACTTACTAAGTATAAAACATACAAAAGTGACTCTTTACCTCCCCAGCCCTCAACTACTTTGCCTAGTAACACCTGCCTTCCCCTGTGATTGCAGTAAAAATCAAATAGAATGGAAAGCACATAGCTCAATCCCTGACACACAGTAAGTGCCTGATAATTATTAGTTTCTTTCAGTAGCAATAGCAATATTATCACTACCCACTGGAGTGACCCAGGGCAAGTTGTTTTTCCTTTTGAATTACAGGAAAATGGGGAAGGGTGTTGTTGAAAGTACAATTAGTTGGGAGGCGGTAGAGCCTGGTGATTCCAAACGCAGAATCAGACCATAACAATTTGAGTGCTGGCTTCTCCGCATTTATTCTCTGAAAGAACTGCATTTGAAAGAACTGCACTGCCCCACTGGGGAAATGAAAATACTAAGCACTACCTATGTGCTGACTTTCTCTGAAAATTAAATTAAATAATACATGTGAATTCTCAACACAGGGCCTGGCTCATAGTAATTGCTTGATAAAAGTTGGTTATTGAAGCTGATTCTACTTTCCTGCAACTTTTTCCCCCATGACGGCAAAGATTATAGAGCCCAGTGTGCTATGGGACACTGAATAAGCCCCTTGCCATCCGAGACCCCCAGCTTGTCCATTTGTAAAATGGTGACTTGGACTAGAAGGTCTTAAAGAAAGCTTCGCCTCTGATGTACGTGGTTCTGGGCAACTCAGGAACAAATACCCAGGAAGACGCCCCTTCCCAGGAAGTCAGCAAATCCGCCCAAAACTAGGAGTTGGAGAGCCCAGCTGGTTGCTGTTACGCAAGCTTGGAAGCTCCATCTCCTGGCGCGTGTCCCCTTAACATTAGCTGTCAGCAAAGCAGACCTTCAGAGCAACTGCAGATGAAGCATCTGCGCAGTGGGGAGCCAGCAAGCAGGGCACCCTGGTCTCCTCTGCGGTCAGACAGCTCCAAGCTCAGTCCTCCTCTGACTTAGCATATTCCCAGGCCATTTCCAGACACAAGGAAAGTATCACAGGAAAGAGACAACTACTGTCTCTCTTCCTTCTTTCCTCCCGTCCTAAAGAAACATTCCACTCCAGTGTTGTAATTATTCCCCCACGTGATCCAAAATATGTAACAGAAACATCTGAGGAGTGGGCAAACACCTGCCAGAGAGCAGCTTCATAGGGGCCAGAGTCACCGGATATCACACGGCACACTGTCACCCGCGCGAGAGCTGAATGTCGGTAATTAGAACCAGACTCTGCTGAGGAGTCCTAGAACAATTTGCTAAGCAAAATATTCCATGCAGGTTTCCTCGCCTCTCTCCATCTCCCAAGACCAGCTCAATGAAATGCAAAGGCTTGTCCAACCAGAAGGCTTCACCATTTCCTTGTTAGCCATTCTCTCACCCATTCAAGCCAAATTGGTATTTGATGCAACAAGGAAATGTGTCGAATACATTATTAATCGGGCTGCGCTAAGGAAAGGTCATGGGGGTGACTGGCACAATTATAGGATGCGGGCAACAGGCCAATCAGAGAGCATGTAGGGGAGGAGGTGAGTCAATGGTGAAAAATTACGGAAGGTTATAAATGATCGGAGGCAGTGGATAGGCTGACAATCTGCCCGAACTGGACATGTGTGAGGCTTCTCTCTTCAACCATCTTTCACTTATGATGAGGGAAACTTCTTAGCTCCAAGGCACCCAGTACTAAGAAGTAAATCCAGAAGCTTGGAAGCAGGGCTTAGTAACAAGAGCCACTTGATTTAGCAGATTGGATTGGAAATTTATCAGGATGCTTAGAGTTCCAGCAAGAAAAGTGATGTCAAAGTGCCCACCAAAGGAAATTAGACTTGTTATTTTTTGACTCCCTGATGCGGCTGTTCAATATTCTCAAAAGCCTCACGGGGACATGAGTTTCCTAGAAACCTTTCTGGAAGGAGTATGCTGGGATGACGAAATGGCCCCCAAACTGCCTTAACTGGGCATTGATTCTTTGGAATCAATGTGCGTTTAATTCGACAATAAAATGGTAGTGAACCACCTAGATCTCTCTAGGGTTCATAGCTCAAAGAAAATCTCTAAGGAAGTCACGAAAATTTGGGGGGGATGTTTTGCCAGAACTGAACCATGCAGCATTCAAACCCCCAATCCCTGGGAACAGGCCTGGCTAAGGATTTCTTTTTAAAAGGAATCTCATTAAGTGACAACTACAGGGAGAACTATCCATCTTACTTATCTAATACAGAGTAGACCAGGCAGAAATGAAGTTGTGGTCATTTTACAAGGTTTTTAGGTTATTAATCTGAATCATCAATGAAAGTTTTCATTAAACTGCACCCTAGGAATTGATTTGCAATGGGTCATTCCAATGATGCTATGCAAAGTTGCTGTAGAAAATTAGTCATCCTAGGCTCCCTAAAGAATAGAGACATGACATCCGGGCATCTGTTAAGTTTGCTCAAAAACATATGCGAGCCCTTTTTTAAAGAACCATAATTACATCCTGCTGAAACCTCCAAGGACCTTGCTAACTGCCTTTGTATTACAACATCCATTTCCCACTTAGGAGGCTCCACTCTGCTATTTAGATGTGTGTTCCAATCCACTGGCCTGTCCAGCAGACTTTCCCAGTCACAGCCTGCAAATTGGTCAAGTCCCTCCATGTTCCTAGAAGACCAACTAGGAGGAAGCAGGAGTTGGAAGGCGGTGAGTCTCTGTGTCCTTTGATAAAATATGGCCAGGAATTTGGAGCTGAAAGAGACTTCAGCAGTCATCCAGACCGAGCCTCTCACTTTCAGAGGAGGCAACCAAAGAACAGAGAGGGGAGTGGTTTGCCCAAGGCCACACAGCTAAAATCCGAAGCAATACAGGGTACAATGATTAAAAGCATGGGCTCTGGAGTCACAGAACTAATGCATGTTCCCTCATTTATCTGCTGTGTGACTAAGAGGAAAGCATTTAACTTCCCTGAGCCACAGTTCCTTTATTTATAAAATGTAAGCTGTAACAGTACCTGGGTGTAGTAAGTGCCCAACCAACATTAGTTGTTAATAATAATACCCTGTTCATCTTCCCAAACTTGACCTCATTTAATCTTTGTAACAGCCTGCGAAGGTGGAAGGGCTGAGATTACTAACCTCATCGCACAGATTAAAGAAACAACAACAGAGGCTCTCGGCAGTGGAGTGACCCTTCCTAGGCCACGCACACCCCCGCTCCTGTTTCTCACGATCCCGCTGCAGTAGACAGGAGAGAGCTTGGACCCCACTGCCCCCCCATCAGCTTTCTTCATTTGCCTAGAGATGAACAGGGAAACTGGAGGAAACTGGTTTATTTGTTTCCACACAAGACAAAATCAGTGTGGCTGCCCGGCTCAGTCCCACTGCCCAGACCCTGCCCTGGGGGAGGGGAGAAGCAGTTGCACCTGAGCCTGCTGTGCACGTTGGGGGCACGTGTGTCCGGGAGGTGACATATGACTTCAGGATCCTACTGCATATTTTAAAGCTGACATCAGAGTACTTGTCAATGCTCCATCCGCCTGCCCTCCTGACCCCCAAATCTGGCCTTTGGGAAAATCTAATTGCCTGCTCTGAGTGACACGGGAGCTGTGCGAGTGATAAAGTTGTAGACAGTCACTTTGTGATTATGTGCTCTAATGGAAGGGGAAATGCACTGAATGAATGTGCGACCAGATGAATGAATGAACGAATGAATGCGCTCTGAGCTCTGGACAGCAATATAGTGATGTCTCCATTAATGACTCTGCTGGGAACTCAGTCCCCGGAAGGATATCAGCCGAGGACAAGGCCACAAGGGCTGTCTGCAGTATAGACCCTGTACCACAGGCTGCTCTGGGCCTCACTGAGGAAGCCTTTTGGGACCCCCAGGAGGTACTCTGGGTACCCTGGGAACCTCAAGGAAGGTGAGTGACCACTTCCTGGGCCCTGGGACAGAGACGATCCTGGGGACACACAGGCCTGTGAGAGCAGATGAAATGGGTCTCCGCATCCTGCCCAGCAGAGCCGGGGGCCCCAGGAAAAGCCACCGCCAGGAGGGGCCCCTCAGACCCTGGGTCTTTGCTCACTCTCTCCGGCAGCCTTTGATGCGTTCTCAGAGTGCCTACCGTGTGCCAGACATGAGAACAGAACGCAAAAAGGAGCGATGCTTGGCCTGAGTCCTTGGCGAGTCTACTGTTAAGCAGGAGAAGCGAGGAAACAGCTGTTCACAGTACAAGTGTGACAAGTGTCACCCCAGAGGTCAGCACAGGAGCCCTGGAAGCGTGGGGTGCAGGTGGGCTGGGTAGGCGAGGCTCCTTGGAAAAGGGAGGTGACGCCTGATTTGAAAGCAGAAGGAGAGCGGTGCAGAGAAAACCGACCAGGGAGGAGGAAGGAAGGGCAGGCCATCTCCAGGCTCCTGCCGTCTGCTGAGCTCCACACCGGCGAGCGGTCTGCAGAAGGGCAGATCACTCGGCACAGCTGCTGCTTCTGTGACGACCAGCATGGGGCTCACAGGAGCCAGGAGCCACCTGACGTCATGCCCACTGGTAACCTGACCCTTCCTGACTGCTCCTTCCTCGCCCCAGCTGGGCCCATCCTGCAGGCCCAGGAGAAAGGTCAGCCCCCAGGGGAGGAGGCCAGGTGGGGCTCTTTTGAGTGGCTGCTGAAATGAGAGATAATTTTGATTACAGACAGCTCCCACAAGACTTCCCCATTCTCAGAGCTGCTCCTACTTCTCCGTCCCTGGCTGCTTCTAGAATCAGGCCACTTTCACTTTCCCCGGAGAGAGTCAAGGTGACACCCCTTTGGGCTTAGCTCATTCTAAAAGACCAGGAGTTTTAAAGGCAGAAGACTTTGTCTGGATCCCCTTTTCCCCAGGAAGATACACACTTACGAAAAAAAAAATTTATTTAATCACCGGCACACACACTCCATAACAAGTGTCTAAGTATCGGCCGAACTCTGAATGTATTTAAATGCAATCCTAATGAAGCAGATAGAAGGGAAAGCGTGCCACTTGAAACCTTTAAATTCACCAAGCAGTCCTGCTGTGACTTCAGCCCTATGATTGACTCTGGAAAACACAATACAAACCCAAGTCTCAGTCTCTGTCCCCAGCATCTGACCGTCTAGTTGGGAACATGACACTGTAATGACCACGATGGCCGTGCCTGGTTGACACTTGCTACACATTTACTGTCCACAAGTACTCTCTTAGTACTCCATCTTCCAGTGAGGCCCAGGCTATGACAGCTGTGGGTTCTTTTCCATTTAATAAAGAGGGAAGCAGAGGCCAAGGCACACAGAGGTGAAGTGACTTTCTGAAGGGCAATGAGCTGGGATTTTCACAAATTTGACTCCAGACTCTCTCAGCCTACAAGTGATTTATGAAATCATGTATCAAGCAAGAAAAAAGTGACAGAGAGTTGAAAGGACTCAGAAGAAACTTTCAAACGGATGAATCTTGGAAAGTGGCTAAAGGTGGCTGGCTGGTGGTTGGTCTCTGGTCAGGAAAGCTATCTGAGATGGCACAAAGCTATTGTCTGCATAGCCATGAAACTTGGGCTCTGAACACACCTGAAAAATTACCTCCATTTGGGATCACTACTGACTTATTCATTCCAGAAGAAGGCAAGATGTGAGTTTCTTGCACTCAGAAAGAAGTTAGGTACTAGGAATGATAATATGCTGCCCAGAGGTCCTCCTAGGAAGGGGGGAAACTAAAGTCAAAATTATTGTTGATGAGTAAACCTAGCTTTGCCCAGAAAACAAATTCATGAAAAGTAACAAGAAGTGGCAGTCTTGTGAAGTTCTCTAACTGAAAGAACTCCCTGGTGGCATTGCCTGTAAAGCAAAACACTATTTTATACAACCAAAAGCAAGCCCTGAACTCCTGACAATTGCAGCGCATGGCGCTCCTGCAGGGGTGTGGCGGTTGCAGTCTTACTGTGGTATCTGTCTGTCCCAGATCACTCGTGGTTCTGTCTTCCAACAAATGCTGATCTCTCTCTGTGTGTAGGGGCTCCCAGGCTCTGAGCAGACACAGCAAAGTGACACAATGACATTGTGACAAGCTACGAGAACCTAACACTAGTTCACCCAGAGCCAAAATCCAATTTGGAAGGTAGGGACAGACAGGTGACACTAGTTGCTTTCTGAAACCCAGCCAGGGCTCAGTTGGCCTAAGAGAATGAGTTCTGACTATGTGTCCAAGGAATAGCCAGTGGGTAATCCTCTACAGGAAGTAGCCCTCCTTGCACAGAGAATCAATAACTGCAGAGAAGATAGACAGTATCTTGTTTCTTGCCATATGCTATGGTTGATACATTGTGTCAACTTGAGAAGTTTAGAAGTTTAACTGAGAGATTCAGCAGGCAGCCAGGGTTTTTACTTTGTAAATATCCTCATCCTGTGCAAAGGAAGGCAAGGAGATTTTGTGAGTGCTACACCTGCCCTGGGGGGCAGCGGGGAGGGCGGTCACCTGCATACACTATAAGCGAGGAAAAGAGGCTTATTTTCCCCCTTTTCACTCTGGCTGCTTTTTGCTCTGGCTGCTTTTTGCTCTGGCTGCTTTTTGCTCTGGCTGCTGCCTTGAAGTGTTGCCCGTGTGTCACACCACCCTGCCTTAGAACGAGCTGATTATGGACTGAAGCCTCCAAAAACCGTAAGATAAATAAACCTTTCCTTCCTTCATTTTGGTTGTCAGGTGTTTTGTCTCAGCAGTGAGAGAAAAGTAAAAGTAACATCATATAACAAGCAATCTAGACTTGGTCTCTATCCTTGGTATCTCTCTGGCTCAAGACTCTAAAATCCTTGAAATTTCCTAAGCAATGAAGGTTAGAAGAGTGTCTTTTGTCATTATTATTTTTGTCAGTTGTTTGTATTCTGGTGTTTACTATTTGTCATTATGCTTTGTTATTTGATAATGAGGTTACTCTTGTGGACCCCTAGATAGCTTTCAGATAGGAACTCATTCCAGAAGAGCCTATCATATGATTGATTAGAGGGTTGGAACTTTCAGCCCCACTTCCTAATCTCTGGAGAAGGGAAGGGACAGAAGATGGAGGTTGAACTTGTAATGGAACTTCATTAGCACCTAAACAGAGGGCTTGGAGAGCTTCCAGTGTGGTGAGCACTCTGAGGTGCCAGCGGCCTTGTGCACCTGTAGAGGAAACAGGAGCTCTGTGCCCCTCCCACGTACCTTGCCTTCCGCATCTCTTCCATTTGGCTGAGTCGTGCCCTTTATAATAAGCTGGTGATACTAAGTAAACTGTTTTCCTGAATCCCAGAAGCTGTTCTAGCAGAAAATCAAAGACAAGGAAGTGATCGTGCAAGCCCCTAATTGAGAGCCAGTCAGGAATATGGCAGCCTGGACTCATGACTGGCTTCTGAAATGAGGCAGTCTTGTGGGACTGAGCCCTTAGCTTGAAAGGTCAAATTGATCGTGTCAGAACTGAACTGTGAGACACTCAGCCCATGCCCAAGAACAGATCAGTGCCAGAAAGCAGAGACGGATCACAGCAGTAGAGCCGCAGATCCACCTAGGTGTGGATCCCAGTGCCGCCATGTGTTAGCTTGGAGACCCTGGGGGAAACTACTCACCCTATGCTTTCTCACCTGGAGAATGAGAATAGCAATGCCCATATCACAGATCATTGCAAAGACTATAGAACAGGGTCTGGTACACGGGGTGTACTCAGACAGTAATTAATGGTCAAGTGAGAGGATGACGGATGGATGGGTGGATGGATGGATGGATGGATCAGTGCTGGTACTTACATGACACTTAATACGTGCCAGGCTCTTTTCTAAGTACTACTATTAACTTGTTTAATTCTTGAAACAAGGCTAGAAGATAAATGCTGTTATTATGATCCCCATTTTACAGATTAAAAAACTGAAGAACAGAGAAGATGCCTAAGTTGTTCAAGGTCATGTGTTGAAAAAGTGGCAGATTTGAATTTCCACCCCAGTCTAACCAGTCTGTACACTCTACACCACGACGCTTTATTTACATAGTGCTTGGCACACAGTGATGCTCTGAGGAGGAAGCTATTGTCACAGTTGCTGCCCTTCTGTCATTTGTGCAGCAGAGCTGTGTTTCCCACACTGAAATCTGTGTACCCTGGTAGTGTACAACATCAGTTTGGGTGGCATCTCAATAAACTTTCCAAAAAGCCATGGCCATCATTTTATTTTAATAGGTATTAGAAAAATAAGCAGCATGTCAAATTCAGGATTTTAAAAAAGTGAGTCAGAAAGATAATAGATGCAAAATAATAATAATATGACAGAAATCAGATCGCTAACATATTAATATTGGGTAAAGATATGTGATTTAAAAGAAAAAGTCATAGGTAGCTGAGTGTGGTGGTACACGCTTGGAACCCCAGCACATGGAGGCTAAGGCAGGAGGACTGGAAGTTTAAGTCTTGCCTGGGAAACTTAGGGAGCTGTTGTCTCAAAATAACAAAAAATAAAAAGGACTAGGGGGATATAGCTCAGTGGTAGAGGAGCCCCGAGTTCAATTTCCAGGTGTTTTTTGGGGTGGGGGGGCAGTAGATTACTAGGCGCTGTGTGTTGTGATCTCACAGAGCCAGCTTCCAGACCCCAGTCTACTGTTTCCAGCTGTTGGAATGATGGGAAATTCATCAGACTTCTCACCTTTGTTTCTCTAGCCATTAAGTGGGAATGAGAGCACCTACTCGCATGCTGCGGAGGTGAGGATTAAAGGTGAAAATGGGCTGCTTGCAAGAGTATCTCAGGCTGAAGCAAGTGCCAGTCCATACCACCGCCTCACTCACAGCTTCCTGGTGTCTCCACCCCTTCAAACCAAGCTGGGAACAGTGACTTCTGGGCCTCTTTCCTGGGCCCCTAAACCTCTCACAACTCAACTCTGGAAGGCAAAGCCCTCCTGCCTCCTCAGCTGTAATGATAAGATCTGAAGACTCCATAGAAATCCAAATGCAAAGATACTCCAGGGACACAGTAGAAATTAGATGTTTTTCAATTACCGTAGGCAAAGGGCTTCATGTGGTTCTAGTAATGCAAACTGCTTATTTGCCATTTCCCCCTCTGCTGCCCCATCCAGGCCCTGTCAGTGATTGATGGTCGAAGAAGGAGGGAGTCACACAGCCACTGTGTGTGCAGTCAGGTCCCCTTGGTTTCCATCCGCAGAGAGTTGATTCCCTGGGCTGGGTATCACAGCTTCAGGAGCATGGGAGACAACAGGAAGAAATTGTTTCGCAGCTGGGAACTTGCCCTGCCTTCCAAGAAGTTTCTCCCTAGAAGCAGCACACATCCCAAGCCCCAGCCACAGGCTAGACCAAGGAGTCAAAGAATTTCACACCAGTGAGCCGCCAAGTGACTCACCCAGTCAGAGCCGTTACCCTGGGAGGTAACAGACAGGCTATGGAAACCAAGTCCACTGGAAATGAGAATTTTTTAAATTTCTAAACACAAGGGATGGTGGTTTCATAGTAGATCCACTAAGATCTCAATAACAAAATACAGTTTTTCAGGACCCTGCATGAGCTCAAAGACAGATAAAGGAGAGCTCACTCTTGGTCCGCACAGACACAACACACCAGGTGCTATGCTAAGTGTTATACATACATCATCCTACTTAAAATAACTCAACAAAGCAGAAACTATGAATAGCACCGTTTGGTAGGTGAAACAGTGAGTTTCAGAGATGTTAAGAAATTTTCTCAAGATCAAAAAGCCAGTGCATGCTAAGGCATGGTCTGAAATCCAGACTCTTCTTCTTGCCAGATACTTGTTTAATTAGTCCTGCGTTTCCTGGTTGGCCCATTAAACTGCGAGCTCTGTGAGGCCAGGGACAGTGCAGCGTGGAACACAGACATTCACTGGAAGATGCCAGCACTCCCCGGACCACTCACTCCAGAAACCAGTCAGCCTCCTGCTCCCAAGGCTTTTCTCTCCCTCTTTCTATCAAATTGTCCCCAATTTAATTGGGAAGCCACAAGCTGCCCACCCTCGCATGGCTCCATCTGGAGTAATCCACCCTCAAAGGCCAGGATCTGTACCTCATGACCCTGTCTCACACTAGTCATGATTGATGGATGGGGGGCAGATCTAGAACTCAAGACCAGCCTAGCCAAAGGCTGACATATGACTCCGATGTGCTTTGTTTTTAAAATATAAATATTGTACTACTCGTTTAAGCAGGAAGACTTTATTCTAGACTATTGCAGTAGGGAAGTGAGATGAAGATCAACTTTGAGAACAGCAAGCACAGGGGTTTATAACCATGAAACAGAGTGATGGGAGTCCCTGGAAGGAAAATAACTAAACGGAGGCATGAAGGATAGGATTCTTGCTGTAAAAGCAAGTCAAGGACTATAGCTTAAAGGTAGGAGAGGAACATGATCAGACATCAAGGGTGGGAAATTTTCCATAAACTGACAACCAGGCTTCTTGCTAAGACTGAGCTGGACAAATCAAAGTCAGGATGTTGCCAAGACTGAGGTTGCGCTGAAGAGATGGCACAGAGAAGGCTCACTAAAGTTTGGGTGCAGCAGAAAGTCCTCAGTCAGCTCCTAGGCCTGACAAGACAAGATGAGAAAAATCAGATGTTTTCATGGCTCTGAACTAAAGACATCTAGGCAAATTCTCAGTGCACAGTGAGATTAAAGAGGGAGGTAGTGATGGTGAGTGGGTGTAATAAGGGCCAGCTTTGATCTTGGTCACTTTCCTTATTGCTGAGACAAAATATCCAACTCCCACAACTTAAAGGAGAAAGGTTTCTTTTGGTTCACGGTGTGTAGAGGTTTCAGTCCACGATTGGCCGGCTTCAAGGCAGGACCTGGTGGAGGAGACAGCTGCTCATGGCATGGTGCACAGGAAGCAGTGAGTGTGCAGGAAGAAGCCTGAAAGGGAGACAGGTCCCTCCAGGTCACACCCCTAATGACCAAGCAGTTCCAATCAGACCCCACCTCCTAACAGCAGGTCAGCTATAACCCCCTACCACCCAATCACTGTCCAAAAGCACACCTGTGAGTGTATGAGGCCTTGGCAATTACAATGGTTGATACATTGTGTCAATTTGAGAAGTTCAGGAGTTTAACTAAGTGACTCAGTAGGGGGCCAGGGGCTGCACTTTGTAAACATCCTGAGCCTGTGCAAGAGGAGGGCAGGGAGATGGTGTGGGTGTAAAGGACCCAACCTAGGGCAGGCAGCCTACATACAATGTAAGGGAGGAAAAGAGACTTGCTCTCCACTCCTCACCACCACCTGTTTTGCTTTTGTTGCTCTTGCTATCTTCCAGTGCCATGAACTGTTGCCCCTGTGCCACGCCACCCTGCCTCAGAGCCAGCTGACTATGGACTGGAACCTCCACAAACTGTGAGCTAAATAAACCTTTCCTCCTTCAACTTTGAGTGTTGGGTATTTTGTCTCAGCAATGAAAGAAAAGTAACCAAGACAGGGATACAGTTTAGATCTAAACCATAACAGCCTTCAAAGTGATCAGGAAGAGGAAAAAAAATCTGAGTAGCAGTGGAAGAAGAGTGTTGGAATGAAGGGACAGCAGGTGGTGCTCTGAGAATGGTAGAGAAATTACAGAGTTACCATCCTTCCTTCCACCCAGCTGACACTCCCAGAACCCACCCTAACCAGCATCTCTGCACTCAGAGCTATTTCTTGAGTGGCATTCTCATGTTTCTAGAAAAATCATCTGGAAGAATAGCACTGTAAGCCCAACACCACACACCTTCTGTTTGGAGTGGGCTGAGGCATTTCTACAGTGTGCTTCTCCCTTTCAGAACATTCCATGAGCTTCCGCAGCATCCTCCCTGCCTCTCAGACACAGAGACTCCTCATTCCTTGCCTGCGCCCTCTGTCTCCCTGTGCTGCAACATATAAGGGCATATTTTGCACTGATTTATTCAGGGCCTCCCCTTTGGGGTACAGCTGAGCCACTGTTACCACCGCTTGTCTCACCTCTAAATGATCAACCCACACAGACATCAATGAAATGACCTTCCAGGTCATCCATCACCGTGGACCCATGGAAACTCAAAGAAGAAAGGCACATCTAGCTGAGGGTGGGGGAAGAATAAATTCATAATAATAAGACTGGGTCCTCACGGTTCCCAATCCCCACACACCTAAAGATTCACATTCACCTCCACGCAGAGCTCCCGGACATGCTTTCTCCCAGCACCGAGTCAAAGACAACTAAAACCTTCTCCTTTCTAAGACGCTACTGTTCTGCATCGCCAACATATATCTCAGCGATCAAAGGAGAGCTCAATTCTCCTTCATACCTGCCCCCACTCAGAATGCTGGCTCTCATTCATTCAGCAAGCATCTCCTGATCCTTTACCGTGTGCCAAACATAGTAATACTGAATTCTGAATGCAGAAACAAATGCAAAAGTTTGAGAGGAAGCAATCAGTCACCTGTACACTTACACTTAAAAGATGGACACAGTTTAAGAATCACAATTATTTGTTCTACTTTATAGCATCCCATAAGGCTTTTCTCATGTCACTGAAGCTTCTGCTTATTACATTTAACAATTAAAATGTTTAAAAATTAAAGCAACCATTGGGAGAAAAAAAGTATTTTCACCTAAGTTTAAAATCACACACACTTTGGCTCAGTGGCTTAAGCACCTGCCTAGCAGGCACGAGGTTGTGAGTTCAATCCCCAGTACCGAAAAAAAGAAAAAAAAAATCACACACACCCAGGGGCCTGTTATCTATACCCCACCCCCTTGGTGGGGGGCCTAGGAGACCTCCCTCATCCACTTAGGAAACTGGCAAGAGCCTTGATTCTGAACGCAAACGCGCAATGCTCTCAGGTGTCTGGATTGGAATTTCTGCGGTGGGATCACAAGAGGTGAAGGATGGAGGACCCTGCTGGTTGCACCCAAGGTGTTGCCTCCTGTCCCTCAAGATTCGCGGTCCTGTCCCTCCTGATCCCCGAGATTCCAGGGAGTGTGGGTACTAGAATGGTAACCTGGTCTTTACTTGCTCACACAAGCCAACGGAGAAATCCCCACCTACACCCACATGCATTTCCCAGTCTCCCTAACACACACAGGTGCACAACCCTCGCTCCTCCTCCAAATGCCCTCCAGTTCCCATGTCAGGAGGTACCCTAACCTGGTGTCCTCGGCCACCTGCTCCAGGGCCACCTGCTTCCCCCTGCAGTGGACTCGAACACAGCTGCCAGCCTTCACTGTTGCTCTCTGTCTGTGGAAGAGGCTGCACTGTGAAAATATCCACTTCAACTCTGCCAGCCATATCTCCTCCCATTTCTTCTCCCAACCCCCATGTCCCTCTCTTTCTAATTATCCCAAAGAGAAAGAAGATTAAAAATTAATGCCCTGAGGATGGGAGTCAGAGATGTCATTATTTTGATTCAAACCCCAGGCATGGAGAATCTGATGTGAGGTTAGAAGCAAAGTAACCTAGGATGGGTTCTGGAAAACCTTGATTAATTGGCGCTCACCTCTAGGTAGCCAGGTCCCCTGGCCCCTTCCCTGATGTTGCACGGTAGGGTTTTACAGGATGCAGGCCACACAGTGTAACACAGGAAATTCATAAAACACAGTCAGGTAAAAACACAACCTGCAAGGGATGTCTAGGACTCACACAAAAGGTTCAGCCTAATTCCTATATGCCAGAGTCCTGCAAATTATAATTTACTGTGCAGAATGTTGAGGTCAAGGTACCTCCTACAAGAAAACCACATAAAGAAAGATCTGGAGACTTTCATCAACTATACCTCTGAAGCAGAAAAACAGACTTCCTTTCAGGAAGATGCACAGTAGCAGAAGTTTTGGTCATAAGGAATTTTAATGTGATCTCCAGTGAACTAAAAAAATAGGCCCAAATAAACCAGCAGTTGCCCCTCAGCCTTAGCCCCATTTCACTCCCCAAGTATGACACTTACAGCGATTCTATCAAATAAAGGGACTGCATGATGAAAATTAAAATAGATATCACTTAATATTTCACTGTATGTTAGTTAAATGTTTTAAGTACTTCAGGTGAGTAATACCTCATAATCCTCACCAGCACTCTCTTTATTAGTTTCCTAATTTGTATCACAAAGATGCAGAGACTAAAAAGGCTAAATAAATTATGGAACATAATAAAGTCCTCAAGCTGCATGATTAACAAATATCAAACAACCATGGTGGCACTGTTACTCTTTCCTCTTCCAGTTTAAAACTACATTCTAGCCAAGCGTGGTGGCGCATACCTATGATCCCAGCACTTTGGGAGGTTGAGGCAGGAGGATCCCAAGTTTGAGCCTCTGCTGGGCAACTTAGTAACTTACTAAGAACCTGTCTCAGTGTGAGAGAGAGGGACAGAGAGAGAAAAGAAAGGAAGGGAGGGAGGGACGGAAGGAGGAAGAGCTGAGATGTAGCTCAGTGTGAAGATCCTGGGTTCAAGTCTAAGTACCACCAAAGAAAAAAAAGAGAGAGAGAAAGAAAGATCATAGATAGTTTAAGATTAGTGAGGTTAATATGTGGTAAAACAGTATAGTTTAAAACATTAAGGACAATGTGGTGAAACCGTACTGATTAATAGGATAAAGTGATGTCTGAAAAGATCAGGTGAACAAAGGGCTTTCACAAATATGCCGAGCCTGGACCCAGCAGGCGAACTCGCACTGCTTGCTGCTTCTTATTATTAGATCCCACCCCTTCTGTGCTGAGGACTCGGTGACTTGGTTCCTGGAAGCTGGTGCAGCACAGAGACGGAAGGCCAAAGTAAGTTCAGTTCGCTAATACTCAGAGCTGGCCTCATGCGACTTACGAGAGTCTTTCAGACAAATACAGAGTGGCCACATATAAGGTGTCAGATTATTCTTCAACTCCCACCACCTTAAAGACCAAACTTACCCCAATTTTCTAGTATATTTAAAATTAGGCCCAAAATGAAAAAAAAGAAAGAAAGAAAATAAATTCAAGTCTTCTTCCTCATTGAAAACAAAGCTAAACTACTTTAAACCAACTCTCCAACAGTCACCTGTGTATTAGTTTGCTCTGGCTGCTATAACAAAAGTCTACAGGCTAGGTAGCTTGACCACCAGAAATGTCCTATTTCATAGGCATAGGCCTAGTTAGAGGCTGGAAGGACAAGATGTATGTGTTGGTAGGGGTGCATTCTCCTTGGGCTTCTCTCCTTGGTGTGTGGATATCGGCCTTCCCATTATGTCCTCACACAGCCTATCCTTGGGGTCCACAGACCTCTGCTGTGTTCTCCTCTTATAAGAACCCCAGTTATACTGGATTAGGGCCCTTATGATCTCATTGGATCTGAATTTCCTCCTAAAACACACTAATGTCCAAAGATGGTCACACTGGGGGTTGGAGTTTTAATACATAACTTTTGCAGAGGACATGATTCAATCCGTAAGAGCCAGCATCCACCCTGGCTGAGACCCTGGTGTTCCTGTCCCAGAGAGCTGCTTATTTAATCCTCCCTTTAATGTGCTTCTCACCAGGCCCTTCTATGCATAGCTCAAGTTCCACAAGGAACTATGGTCAGCCCTCTCTAGATCAGAAGAATATCATTGATATCACTGTCACTGATGGTTGAACTGACCTCCCACCCCCAAGACACTGGAACTGCCAAGAGATAAGTTTCTAAGCTTATCATCACAGTGCCTTACACTGTGAATGGCTGTCATATCGTAGGTACTCAATCAAACACTGTGGGATGAATGAAAGAATGGTGAATGAGCGATGCTTTCTTGTGTTCTTTCCACTGAGATAGGGGCCAGGCACTGGCCTGACTCCTCTACCATCCTCTCCCTATGCCCTGTACCTAAGTAAGTTGCATCTGGCTACAAGCTCTTCCCATCCTGCTTGCATGATGTGTGAAATGCGTTGTGGTGGGTCCTCAGTTAAGCTCTTGGTTAACACTCCCTTCACTCATGCCATCCAGAAGGCAAGTCAATCTGTAACTGCTGCTTCCTCCTCCTTCAAAGGGGTGGCGGCAGCAGCAGCAGCAGAACATTGGGCTGAGCCAAGGAACTGGCACTCAGCTCATCTGGAAAGAGCTTGGGGAACTGGTGCTGGGCCCTTGTCCTCACCCAGCATGAGAGCACCCGTCCACCCAGACCCCCAAACACACCATCAGCACATAGAGCTGAGGTCACAGGACAGAAGATACTCCCCTAAAGCAGCTCTGCATCACTAGCTCATCACTTGCCTACAGACCTGATTTGCCAAGTGATATGGACATTTTCCTGGGAGAACAAATATCTGTAAGATGTCACACAGGGCAATCCCATTACAGAGTGCATGTGTGTGCACACACGCACGTGTACACATCTGTGTAATTCTGTATTCACACTCACACACAACTGCAAAGAAGTTGAAGGCAATTATTCTACCAGTAAAATCCAGTTTAAAAGCTTAGATACATTCACCTAACAGAGAGGCAAACTTAGAGTGAGATCCTAGAGTCTGGCAGACAACACAAGTTGTGGGTGTAGAAGAAGTTTCACTCTTAACCACAGCTTTTGTATCAATAAAATGGGTCAGTAAAACTTCCATGGCACTGAAGAAAGAGAAAGGGACACACCAGAACTCCTTGGCCTGAGAGTAGGGTGGTACGAGCGAGAATAAAAGAGTCAGGTGCCAGGCAGACTGTGGAGAAGAGCGAGGACTCCTCGGTGGGTGAGCAAGCAGTGGACCAGCCGGGGTGGACGTGAAGGTCAAATGATTCCAAGCCACTGCCCCAAGAGACAGGGAAGTGGGGGCCGCTGCTGCGGCCACTGCCCCAAGAGACAGGGAAGAGGAGACGCTGATATGGCAAGGCCAGCAACACGTTCCGATCAGAAGGGCAGGACTGGGCAATCCAGAGCAGGTCGGCCAGCACTGGAAATTTTAATTACATGAAGCCCAAGTTCGCCCTCTCCAAAGTCATTTTAAAGATGACTCCAGGAAGCTTTCATGCTGAGAAGCTGACGGCCAAAATATTCATGCTAAACCATCACTGTTCCCACTCAGTCATCAAGCATCTCAAAAAAAAAAAAAAAAAAACTCAGAACAGTTCTTATTTTACAGTGTTCATCCTCCGTGGGAAAGCTCCGTCTGTGAAGGACAAACTTCTAAGGAGGAGTGGAAAAAAATCAATCAAAAAGTCATTCCCTTGACTGATCAATAGGCATCTGCCAGGGAAATTTTACTTCTCTTGTCTAGGGTAGCTAAGTGGGTTCTCAGAGCACCTGACAATACTTACCTGGCTGAATTTCTATCTGTGGCAATTCGCAGCCCTCTACCTCTCTGGCTTTTGTCTGACTTCAGCACAGATTTGAATGTGACGGGAAAGCAGAGGGAGCTGCTGTCCACAAGTGGCACCAAGATGAGTCACCTAAGGTGTAGTGATGAGCTTTAGGTCGGGCTCTGCACAGCACCTAGCCACGGGGTAGGGTACAAGTAAGCACCTTGCCATGGGAAGTCCACCTACTCATCGTCCTATGGCCAGCGCTTCTCTATCAAGTTCTCTGCTCCAAAGAAACTTCTGCAGGAAGGCAGCCCCTTACACCCAGCTAATCGCATCCTCCCAAGGCAAAGGATGTTCTATAACTTAACTTCTGTGGCAGCTGCCCAGGTGTAGCAGAGGTATAAAAGTTCATTGATGGGTCAATTTAAGAAGCATGAATTTTATTAGCTCTAATTTACCTCTCCCTTGCCCATGTCATCTCTTTGCCTGTTTGTTTTCTTTAGAGCACAGGCCATCATCTGCATATAAATGATGTCGCTATTTGCCTGTGATTTGCCATTCGGAAATGCACTGTCCAACATGGTAGCTGCTAACCACACATGGCTGTTTAGGTTTAAGTTGATTAAAACTAAATAAAATTTAAAATGTACATCTCCAGTCACACTCCTCCCATTTCAAGTGCTCCATGGGCAGATGAGGCTAGTGGCTACTGATCGCATGGTGCGCAAAGAGAAAGACGCCATCCTTGGAGGAAGTTATATTGGAGAGCACCGGCCCACACAGTAAGCATCAGGAAAGGAGAGATCTTAGCTGTCTAGTTTGTACTTAGCTCTTAGAGCAGTGCCTGGCAATTGTAAGCACTTCGCAAATATTTGTTGAATAGAAAAATAATAGGACGTTGTAAGACAAAAAAGCAAGACAAAACAAACAAAAAACCAGATCGCAGAGCCAGAAACAAAGATTTTGAAGCTTCATAAATATCTACCTACGTGGGATGACTTACATAAATGCTGGCACTTTAGAGTGGAACTTCATACAGTCATAAAAGCCATGCACTATGTATGCAATGATTTGGACAAACATATACACTATATTTAGTACAAAAAAAAAGAGAGAGCAAGTTTCTTCAAATAGGTACAGTATGATTCCACTTTATTAAGAAGCACTTACAAAAACAAAGCAAACACATAAACAAAAAACTCCTCGAGGATAATATAAACCAAACTGTTAATAACAAACACTGTTGGATTCACTGCTGGATAGAATTAGGGGGAAAAGGGAATTTATATTCTGTATTTTCCTGTAATATTTGAATTTCTAATATGTATTACTTGAGCATTTTAAACAAAATCACATGCAGTTCTTTAAGTGGAAAAAAAAGTAATCTGATATTGTAACTTATCCCAAGGATGTATAGAACATTGCTTAAACGTTTAACAAGCGTCAAGCTCCTTATCAGTTTTATTTCATTTAATCTTACAATATCTCTGTAATTATGTCAGAAATGTAGATTGTGCAAATCAGAGAGGTTAAGTAGCTCTGCCAGGACCACACGGGTAAGATACAATACCATTAGCATTTGAATTCAGCTTCTGGTTTTAAAACACATGGCACCCTTCACTGTAGAAAGTACACCCAGATACCCCAAACAGCCAAGTCCCAGAGGAGCCCTGAACTAGCTGCTGCATCAATGCGCAATCCCAAACAAAGGCCAAACTGCAACCAGGTTCGTGAGAGGTAGGTTTTGCTGCTCAGGTCAGTAGGAAACATCAAAATGTTGCAGCTGACCTTCTGCTTTGTCCCTCTATTGTCCTCCCCTGAATGTCTAATACACGCGTGCACACGCGCACGCACACACACACACACATACACAGAGCAGTGTCACTAGGATGCAATGCCAACGAACACTTGCTAACTCCAGCCTGCTGCTGGAGACCTCCCAGCTCCCTGGCAGATGCCTAGATGAGGCCTTTGTTGGATTTCCAGCCAATTCCCCCTGAAGAGGAGCATGCAGCTCACTGAGGCATCTGAGCCAAAACACTGTCGAGTCGCCTTTCAACTCATGGACAAGACATTCCAGGCTGCACGCTGGGAGGCTTGTTTAGCTTCACACTTGACGCAAATGGGGTGTGTGTTTGCCCACAAACACACACATGCACACACCAACAGAAGCCAATGCCGCCAACAGAAGCTGCTACAGGGGTGGTATTTCCAGAAGCCCAGAATTGCACTTGAACGATACAGAATTCGATCACAATGCCTATCAGGAAAAACAATCTAATTCTCTCTAAGCAAAGTTTCAACCACAGCCCAGAAAATGCAGTAGAAAATGAAATGTAATACTCTATTAAACCTTATTTTGCCAGCACAAGTGAGAGCTCACCCAAGCATGGAGAGTCATTAAAATGGATCTTACATATATCATTATAAATTTAATAATCACCATGACGGCTAGAGTTCAAGTTAAAATGAGTGTCAGCTGAGCATGACCAATTGATGTTACCCCAGCTGCCGCGGAGCCTCACTTGGGGTTATATGCTACTTCCAGAGGCACCATCGTACATGTGGACCCAACACAGCCAGGGCCAAGAACAGATGGGAAATGCAGACAGCTACACCTAGCCAAGGAGAAGCCGTCATAATTGCATATTATCTCGGAGTACCAGTCCAATTAAAATTTCCCACAGTGTCAGAGGTCCCAAATGCTCCTCCGCCAAGTGTCTGGATACCAAAGTTGGCTAATACTTAGCCAAATGCAGTCAATCCTGGGTTCTGTTCATGACACTGGTTTTCCTTCTATCACTCTAAAAGCTCCTGTAGAAACAGGAGCAGAAGGCCTAGCAGGCTATATGCTTAATAAATTAAACACCAAAAAATAAATCGCTGGTAGCTTGGCGCCTGAAGTAATAGGCATTCTCCATGAATTATACTGAGTGCAGTTTCAGGAGTTTTGTTTTGTTTTTCAGAAATGGAGTCAGTATCTCTGGTTTTGAAATGCATTTCGATTTATTTCTGTCATTTGAAAGCGTAAAACCCAACATAAATCCTTTTCTCCAACATGCACATACAGATTCACACAAACACACAGCTGAAATTACCAGAAAGAGTTGGAAAGCCTGTTTTCACTTCTATGTATATTTCACACCAGAAAGAGTCACTCTGAGAAACTCAGGAGAAGATAGGATATTCACACTTTCCACAATAGGATTTTCTGCTTTCCACAATATTTCAAAAGAAATGACTTTCACATGAACACAGCCCCTGTTTGGACTCTCGTATGTTTAACTCTCACTAGCTTCTGACTGTAGCCATCCTCCAGCAAGGAAAAGCTACAGCTCCAACTTCCTTCCCAGCCAATCAGCTACTCAGTCCTGTTCCCAGACGTGTCTGGCTTTTAGAGACACGTTGAACTTTAACTGATAGACACGCGTCCTGAGTGACTATGGCTTTCATACTGATGACAGCAAATGACCTGCGCTCAATGGGCCATTTTCAATGGCTGTGACATTCTCATAGATGAGGTCATAGTGTGCAGTAGGATATGTTTTTGATCCATAAACACAAGAGCCAGCAGAGCACACAGAGAATAACTCAAACAAAAATACCACCATCAAAAGCAACATTTCTAAGAGGTGCTAGTGTGTGAATCCCAAAGGGGCTACTACAAAAATAAGTTCATATTAGACTTTGAGAGCCCCAATAATTTTTAACTTCCTTAGATAAAGCTTACAAACTCTTGCCTTTCCAATTCCTACAATTACATTTTTTTCCCCTTTTCTCTACGTTTCCCCTTGACCACAAGTCATAGCAGAGAACCTAAGACTGGATCGTGACACACACAAGCCACCACAACACCTCTTCAACTGGAGAAAGACAGACAAACACCGCCAATGAACAACAAAATTCTAAAGACCACCTGGGCTCTCTGAATTCCAGACAACAATTCCAGCACCATGAACCAAGCAACAAAGTTTTGTCACTTACTCTCTTTTGATCTTCCAGTCCGTGGGTAACCGGCTTTCTTTTCTGCTGTTGGCTGGACTCAGAAATCGATTCCATTTCCCAGGCATAAAATCCCCACTCTTCTTCAGTGATGCGTCCAGATCCACAGAAGAACAAAATAACCCTGGCAAAAGTGATGCGTGCACATCTGCCAGCCAAGGAAACCAGCGCTACCTCTTCAAAGGTCTTGCTGTCTTCTTCGAAGCCACTCGGGAGTCTCACTCGCCACCACTGCCGTAGCAACGAAGGCAGCTGCCCCTGACATCGTGAGAACGGGGACTTGGGGTTTTTACTGCCAGTCTGAGATTCACTTTATGAGAGCCCAAAGGACAGATTTAGGAAAAGAAGGGCCCATATCCTGGGGCGTGTGCCACATTACTGCCCTGGAAATCCTTTTGCTCTCTGTCTCCTTGGCACGGATAATTTATATGTCAATAACAATGTAAATGGGCATTTAATCCACTGAGCTGATAACATCCACATCCCTCTCCGGCAGCCCCTGGCTCCCATAAATCACCGCAAACGCTGCGCGGCAAGCAGCCCCTCACCGTTCCCGCAAGCCTTCATCACAGCGGATGCCCCTCCCGGCGGCCGCATCTTCCTTCACGGAACCAGACCCATACCTGAGGAGAAAAGGTGCAGCGGTCAGGTTTGTCTCTGGCGCGGAAGTACAGGTTTGAGCTGTCTTGCCGGCCATCTGATGTCACACAGTAAGGCCTACACCAAGCAGCAGCTAGGGATCTTCCTCCAAGCCCCTCAGTACTCATCACATCCATGCGCAAGCCACCTCGGGGGCCTCTTGGGCTCCCCACTTCTGCTGTTCTTGAAAGAGCACACTGCAGCTGCGAATATTATCTTTCCAACCTACATGGGGTACAGCATCACCGGCATCGTCATAGGAGTAAGGCACCAAGGGATGATGAGACAGGGAAGCAATGGCCTGTGAAGCAAAAAGCATCAACATTTTCCCCCCAGTTACAGCCGCAGGAGACTGCATACTGCAGGTGAGACTCCAGGGTCCACAGGGGAAGTGATAAAGAGCAGGCTGGAGCATCTGAGGGTGGAAAAGCAACTGTGCTGCGGAGCCAGAGCTGCGTTCCCTGCCCAGGAGCCTGCAGGCAGAGCAGGCACCGGTCACCTCCTAGCTGACGTCACAGCTGCTCAGAGGGACAGGGAGGGAGGAGACAGGAGGGGGACCTCTGCACCAAGGAAAACATTCAGGCTGGGTGTGCCCTCCCATGAACGAATCCAGAGGTGGGGACATGTCTGAGAAGCCTTGGGAAGACACATCCATCACTTGGAATGAACGCATCTTTCACCATCCCAGCACCACCAGGAAAGACAGGCAAAAGGGAGACAAGGCCTGACTACGAGGCCCTAGTCTTCTGCTAGCATTTCTTGCCAAGCACTAGCCATTCTACAATTCAAGCCACGCCGGCCTCCGGCAGAGCCCTGGCCAGATCCGGCACAGCAGGGACTGGACAGAGAAGCCTCCAGATCCTCCCTCGCAGCTGTCCCAACCGCCGGCTACTTTGGAATGAGGCCGAAGCCATCCCCCGTCACAAAAGGCTTCCGCACAGCTCAACGCCAAAGCAGATTGAAAGGCAGACATGAGACTCAGCCACAGAGGAGGTGGAGGAGGACTGGGGTTCTTGGGGGAGAAACTGCAGAAGTGCTGTGACTTCACAAAAGCACCCCTCTTAAATTGAAGGCTTGTCTGCCCCACATGAAACTCCTAGTCAGAACAGGTTTCTGCAAGTAAATTCCCAAGTCAGGGCGTTCTGATTTTCATTAGGTATCAATGAAGAGTCAATTGTCCAAAAAGTGACCCCCAAGAGTCATGGACATAGCTGAACTTTCAGACAGAGGTACATACTATCACTGTGTCCACAGCTCACTCTGGGGATCCCTAGCAATGGTGAAATCTCAGATCCACTCTTTTTAGCTCGCTTGCTCACAAGTTCACTGCAAGTGAACTCTGGCAAACTGCTCTAAGTAGCGACCTTTTTTGAAACCCAACTGAGACCTGAAACTCGCAGACTCAGATCTAGCTTTCAGTCTCAACTCTGCAACTTCCTCATTGCAAGGCCTTGGGTGAGTATTTTAACTTACGTGAGCCTCAGCTTTCTCACTATAAAGTGCAGATATGATGTCCATAAATCTAGAAAGATCAAGACTACCTACTGACACATGCACTGAATACATAAACCGCTAACACGTACAAATGTTTGCCCTACACCAGGTGCTACCTGCTGCTTTACATTTCCATTCGTTCGACTAATCTTTGTTAAACACTTTCCTATGTGCGTAATTACCATGCTTCAAATAGCTATTATTTTTCAGGCCTATGTTAAAGATAAGAAAGGTCAAGCAACTTGCCTAAAGTCCCACAGCCAGGAAGTTGTGAGTCTAGATTATAAATCTAGGTCCGACTTCAGAGTTCATGCTCATGACCATGCTGCTCCAGAAAGATCACTGTTATTTAGCTTTTCATAAGCACCCTGAGTTCAAAGTCCACCGTTTTACAGCTCCTGGCTCTCCTCATGAATAATAATAAAAGAAAGAAAAGCCAAGCGCCCAGAAGGGTCTCCTCCTTGGAAGGTTTTCTCCAGAGGGGCTGCCCCATGCTCTGCATGCTCCCTGTGTCTGAAACAGCCCTGCGCTCTACACCAGCTCCCCACCCTGCACCCTCTCCCAGGTGAGCCCCTGTCACATCCCATCACGCCAGCCGGCTCACACACCCCAAGTGCACACGGGGACAGATGTTCTTGCCACAGAAATGCCGCCCACCAGCAGGGCATGGGGAGGATGCTCAACACCTCCTGTGGGCCTTTTGTTTTTTTCTAGGAGTCAGGCTCTTCCATTTCTGGGCCATTGCTGTCCTTGTGCCCTTGTGCCAGGGGGCAGAGAGTTCACAAGAGGAAGGGGGAAAGCCAGGATGCTGTGGTCAGCTAGCTGCCATGTCCAATCTGTTTCCTGATTGGCAAGGGGGGAGACTTCACAAGAGCAAAGTCCTGATATAAAAGCTCTGGTTTCTTAATGCCAGAGAAATCCCAGGAAGTCAAAATATATTTGGCAGGGAAAAAGAGCCACAGGCAGGACTAAGAATGTTTAGCTGGATTGTTGAGAAGTGAATATACTTGCTGGATGAATCCCTAAATGCAGCCATATATCAGCAGCTTCTTCTCTCTGCTGTAAGTCAGCCAGGAGCAGCCGCAAGGCAGAGAAAAGCAAAGGGAAGGATGGGCCAGGTCGCACCCTAAAGTAAGGGGTGAAGTGGGGGTTGTCCATCTTCACCCGGAAGGTCAGAAAACAACGCCACACTGACATCCTGTGCACACTGCCAGGGTCTCCTCCCACCTGGCCCAAACACTGTCTCCCAGGGGTTTCAACCTCCCCTGGGCATCTGCCTAAATTCCTTCCCCTTCTGGCCAAGTCCAAAGGGGAAGAAAATAATAACAATAATAATAAAGGGAAGTTCGGAGGTGTAGCCTGGGACATAGGACCACAGGAAAAGGTCTAGTCTTAGAGGCAGAGGCATTCTTCAAGAGGTCCACCAA
Organism: Dasyprocta punctata; assembly: GCA_004363535.1. Lineage (NCBI taxonomy): Eukaryota > Metazoa > Chordata > Mammalia > Rodentia > Dasyproctidae > Dasyprocta > Dasyprocta punctata. The sequence goes on along the minus strand of RJWM01003310.1, from coordinate 78,957 downwards.
AGTCCTTTCTTGCAAGAAAACTCCATTCCCTGGTAAATGCCAATCTGGGACTTCGTGTGCCTGAGAAGTCGCAGGCTGGCCCTCATAGGTGGACCAGACACCTCCTGCCCTGGACCCTGGAACTGTGAGCCCATTTTGTACATTCTGGCAAAGCACCCTTAAACCCTCCAGAGTTCTCAAAACTGGGCAGTTCCTCTTTGGCTCCTCACTGCTCTGACTTTCCCCAACAGCTCCTGCTCTGAAGCCAGCCTTACTCATCCTGGTGGCTGCCAGGACCGGGGAAAACTGGTTTGAAACCTGGATTAAAGGTTGGGAGTGGAGATGAGAAAGAAAAGCCTGGCCCGTTTCTTCTTCCGAGTGGAGTTCAGCTTCTGAAAGATGAGTGCATCCATCTTTCCAGTGGTCTAATTAACACTCATCACCAAGGCAGCATTTTTAATTAGTCTTAGGTGCCAGTAGGGGGAAAGGGGCAGCTTCTTGGAAGCCCAGCCTTTCATTAATCAATCAATAAATAAGTTACATAAGACAGTAGGGAGACAGCCAAGGAGGCATGGTGGTTTCTGGACCGCGTGGTTTTTATTCGGAGGCTTTTCTTGCCCCCAAAGGGAGTCTTGCCAGCCTGCCGCTCGGGCACAGCCTCTGGGGAGGGCTAACCCAGCCGCCGACCCCGGAGCCTTTATCTGTTCACGCGAGCGAGCAGAGCGTGCTCCCGCCTCTTCCCTGAAGAAAAGAAAGGATCACACACAAAAATAAGTCACTAGGGCCCCAGCTGGGCGGCGCAGGCTGCTGCTGCCACCAGAGTCCCTTTGCCGGCAAGAAAAGAGCCGGCTCAGCGGAGCGCACACCCAGTAGGCGCGGAGCCCCGGGCTCCCGGGCTCCCGGGCTCCCGCCCCTCTTCTCCCGCACACTCCCTGAGCTCCTGGAAGCGTGGGAGAGCAAAGAAGCAGGGGCCTGCCGGGCCTGGCCTAGCTGCCCGGGTCGGATCCACCTATATACACACACACACACACGCACACACACACACACGCACACACGCACACGCACACAGATGCACGACACAGTGAAAAGCCAGGCACAGACTGACATAGGCAAAGCAGACGCTCGCAGACATCCAGATACACACACCTACAGACTTACACACATACACACACACCCCTTTAGAAGCTCAAAGCACACAGCGGGAAGCACACCCACCCAGCGAGGCACGCGCAGACAGGTAGGATACCTACATGTGGAGAAAGACGTGGCTAGAAAAAGAGGCGCAGGCAGCAAACACACACCCACTCATAAATACACCGAGAGACTCGCACGCATCGGGGAGGCTGCACACCCACACCAGGAACACACAGAGACGCGGAGAGCAGCCGCCGCGAACAGCAGTGCTCAGACACGGCTCCCGGCAAGGGCGGGCGTTCAGAGACGCCCGAGACGCCCGCGCCACAGCGCACACCGGCCGGCCTCGGGATCCACCCAGACACACAATCGCGCCGGGGGCGTCCTGGGACGCGCGAACGACGCACTCGGAAACGCGGCGGCACGCACAGGGGGTGGCCCAGCCTCCGGCGTGCACCCGGAGGGACACACACCCACTTGGGACGGGGGCGTGTGCGGCGTGGCCTGAGGCCCCGGAAAGTGCGCCCCGAGCTCGGGAGCCGCCTCGAGCGCGGAGCAGGGCCCCCGGCCGCGCGTCTGCCGGCAAGAGTTTCCCAGCGCGGTCGGAACAAGGGCCCGCCGGCAGTCTGCGAGCTGGGGCCGGGTGGCCTCGGAGGCCCCTCGCCCTCCTCCAGGGGCCCGGAACAGAGGCGCAGTCCCGAGCCGCGCAGTGCGGGGCCAGCCCTCTCACCGAACAGCCTGCGCCCTGCCCTGGACTCCGGAGCCCGGCCCAGAGCATCCCAGTTTATTCCTCCTGCCCGTCCAGCTGTGCCGCAAACTTTCCCCAGGTCGGTCCTGGCGCCAGACAGCCCGGCCCACCCCGCCCCGGGACGGGCAGCGCGGGGGCTCCTACCTGCACCCGCGCGCCGTCGCGGAGCCGCCGCCTCCAGCCGGTCCCGCACCTACTCTGGCCCGCGCTCTCAGCCGGGCCGCCGCCGCTGCAGCCGCTCCTTGCCCTCCCGTTACCCGGGAAACCGCCTCCTCCTCCCTCCCGCCAGCCAACCAGCGCGGTTCACATGGCGCCTCACAGCCAATGGGCGGCCTCGCCATCCCGGTCCGCTTTCAGGGTCCCGAGTCTTTCCCAGGCTAGGGGACTGGAGATAGTGGCAGGGGTCTCTCGCGAGGTGCTGCTGCCGATGGTGGGCCCTTCGAGGGTGAGAGTCGTCTGGGGGCACCCTTCTTTGGTGGCACAGCTGCGCCTGACACTTTAAGGAAGACTCATCTGGCTGGAGACCCGAGCAGGAAGACACCTCAGGGCACGTGTTTCCCACCAAATCCAGGAATCCTCCGGACAGACTCCCACCGGAGAACTGATTAGCCTGTGTGGACCGCCCCCTCTCGGTGGAGCACCCACGATTCCCAAAGCCGTGCTCTGGCCTTCCCTGCTGCAGAGCTCTGACGAAGAGCAAGTTCTTCCCAACGTGGAACTCAAATACAGTATTCCTCGCTGCCGAGATCCGTGTCTGCTCCCCTAGACGCACAGACAAGGGTTCCTTGGGCCACGTAACAGCCAGACCTTTGGAAACTAAAAGGCAGTACATCTATCACCCAAGGCACCCATCTCCGGACAGGTCTTCATTCGTCTTGTCTTCCCCTAAGCCCATTTTGGTACCAGAGAGGCTTATGCTTGGCTATGTGTCCCTCTCCTTTTCGTGGTGTGGTTTAGTACATAAGTGCCCTGGTGGGAGGATCTCAGGAACCCAGTACTAATTACAAATAGGATTTGAACTGCTGGAAATAAAACTCTTGCATCTCCTGAGTTGAGCTCAGGTACCAAGACTTGGAGAAGCAGTAGAATGACCATTCCCCCTTCCTGTCCCTCTAGCCCTGGTGTTTCTCCTATTTCAACATCCATTCACAACTTGCTTCACCACATGAGGTACCCAAGATGAGAAGGCAAGGAATCCATGTGATCTTGCCAGAAGAATGGCCTAGCTTTCCCAGCGCCACCAGGTGCCACCAGCTGCAGCATCCGTCCACAGTCACAGGCAATCTGCTGAGATGCCCACCTGGTGAGTGTAGTGTAGTGTAGATCCAGACCTCTCACAACAGAGTTCAGAACTGCTTCTGGAAGCCCCTGGGAAGCAGCAAACTTGTCTCCCATCAGAGCAGAAGGGATCAATAAGGAGGACCTCTAGCAGCTCCAATCAGCTCTCTGAGTCTGGGGGCAGGACGGGCATGGAGCCTCCTCCCATAGAGAGCATGGGGTGTGGAGATGACAGAGCCGAGAGAATCGCCACTAGGATGGGAGTTTGCACTCATTCAAACATGCCTACATTTGGGGTCCTGCTTCAGAGGGGCCCTATCATGGTCTGAATGCCCCTCAAAACTCAGGTTGAAATTTATTCCCCATTGTGAGGGATTAAGAAGTGAGATTAGGTGGGGCCTTTAAAATGTAATTAAATCATGGGCTCTGCCCTCATGATGGGTTTAATCCATGGATCAGTAGGTTAATGGGTTATCTCAAGAGCAGGTCTATCATAAAAGCCAGTTTGATTCTCTCTTGTACTTACCTGTTTCACCATATGATGTCCTGTGCCACCTTGAAGCTCTGCAGAGACTCCCCACCAGCAAGAAGGCTCTCGCTAGAGCAGTCCCTCCACCTTGGACAGTCCCACCCTTGACAATCACCAGCTGAATAAACCTTTATTCCTTGAACATTACCCAATCTGCGGGTTTCAGTAATAGTCACAAAAAATGCACTGAGAGTCCCTTTGAGTCTGAACAAATGTAACTACATTTCTTACACCATTTCTGCAAGTATCTCTGAGGTCATGAAAGGGAAATGACAAGTAAGGGAATGGTAGGAGGTGACATCATGGACCCAGGTATAGGGAGAGTGAACAGAGGAACATAGACCTGAGTCAGACCGCCCAAACAGGGGTCCCCTTTCCACCACTTATCAGCATGTGAACCTAGATCCACTTATCTATAAAACAGGTGAAATAGGATGGCTAATATTCTTCAGCACAGTGTCGTTCCGACAGTCAGATGGCTTATGAGTGAGCATGCTTTGTACATCATAATAATGCCTTGCAGAGAAGAATTTTTATCAAAAGACATTGTTTGCCTTGTCAATTTTATGTGTCAATTTAGCTAGGCTGTGTTACTCAGTTTTTGGTGAAAAACCAGTCTAGAGATTATAGTGAATGTGTTTGTTTACATGTGATTAACATTTAAATCAGTAGCCTATGAGTAAAGGAGTTTACCCTGTATAGTGTGGGTGGAGGGCTTCTTCAAGCAGTTGAAAACCATGAGAGAGAGGACGGATCCTTAGGGAAAAGGAATGCTATAAATGTGTGTATTCTGTAGGTTCTGTTTATCTAGGCAACCTTAGCTAAAGCGGCCCCTTCCTGGAACAATAAGGATTTGCCAGGCAAATCCAAAGAGCAGAAGCAACCAGGTGGCTGGATTTGTAGCCTGATCAGGAACCTGCAAGTTGCTGAGTGTGGGTTTACTTACCCAGATGACCTCAATCCCCCACTGCACGCAACAGCCTTCCACCTACTAAATGTGGGCATCACAGGGAACTTGTTGTCTAAAATAGCTGCCTTTATCTTGTGCCACCTCGCTGCCTGCCCTGGTCCCCCGCTATATACTAGGACTCAGGGGGACAGAGTCTGTTTTATGAGTATCCTGATAGCCAAACTTCTGTCTTTCTGTCTGTGTCTGCCTCCATCTCTATTTGTCCTCCCCATCACCGTGACAGTTGCGGTGGCAAATAGGTTAACACTCACTGCCGACTGAACTTGTAGCCTCAACTAAGGACACTCACCTTTGAACAAATCGTACCCAATTGCCAATTTTGAACCCTAATACCAAATTCTGATCTATGAACTTCATAGATATGGAAAAACAGGAACCCATAGACTAGAACTGCAGGCCTAGAGACTGTGGTCACTTTTTCCGTGTTCGCTGGAAGGGAACTCACCTTCTCTGTACGCTCTCTGCTCATTTTCCTTCCTTGCGGCCTAACACAGTTATCAGTCTAAGTGCCTACAGTAGCCTCTCAATCCAGTCACCCAATATGGCTTTTGATCAGCCTCTGGAACTTACTCCAAGTGCTCATGAGAGAATCAGATCGGGCACTGACTTTGGGATCAGGTCAGGAATCACTCAGTGGTAGCAAACAGGAAAGGGTTCTCTGAATGATTAGGTGACGTGAGACGTGTGTGGCACAGTGAAAAGGGGACAAGCAAAGCTGCTTACTCAGTTTCACCTCTGGCTTCAAAACCTGAGCCCTCATAACCTCAGTGTTCTTGTTTGCAAAACAAGAGTAGCTGTGCTGTCCTCTGTCAGAGCCAGGAATAATCAGGAGGAAATATTGCGTATGTCAAGAAATTCAGGTAGTGAAAACCTGTTCTTTTTTCTATCATTTGGAGAAAATCATTCAGCTTCCAGAAGAATGGAGGAAAAGAATTCCCAGTCCTGGACCTCTGTTAAGCAGGCCACGTTTGGTGCATTCAACTCAGACACTGCCTTGCAAGAGCTGCACATCAGAGAGGTGGCCCCAGAGAGGAGGGAAGGTCCCTGCTCGCGTGGTGACAGTGGGACATGATGTCAATCAAATAAACAGTTAATCCAGATAATTCGAAAGAATAGTAAAAGCTCTGCAAATAGAAGAATGGTGTCGTGGGAGATGGCTAGGTGTTACCTTCGCTTGAGAAACTGCAGATCGTTACTTTGAGGAAAAGAAATTTAACACTGAGATCTGAACGATGAGGATTCATCCATGCAGGGAGCAAAGAGAAGAATATTCCAGGCAGAAGCAGCTGCTCATGCAAAGGCCATGAAGCCAATGGCAGAACAAGTTTAGGTGTTCATGGAGTGAAAAATTGTGAATGTAACTGAGCACAGGACCAAGAGGAAGAGTGGCACAGGATGGGTTTCAAGAGTAGGTTCAGCCACATCTTACAGAGCCTTGGAGTTCTGTGAAAAAAGATTGTGTTTTATTCCCGGTGCTACTGGAAGCTATGGGAGGCTTGTGATTGGAAATGGGATTTAACGGTTCACTCTGGCTGCTTCATGGAGAACTGACAAAACAGAAGCAAGGAGTTCATTTGGAGGTGATTGCAAAGTTCTGGGAAGAGTCTATGATGCCGTGATGGTAGCAACTGAGACCAAGACAAATGGATGGAATCGAGGAAGACTTTGGAGTCAGAACCAACCAGACTTCCTAAAGAACAAAGATTGCAAGAAACAAACCGTGCATAATGTCTAGATATTTTTACTTGAGTTACAGGAAGCACTTCAATGCTAGAATCATCTTGTATTTTTCTTTTCTGTTCTTTGTCCTTGGCCAAAGAACTGAGAACATAAGATGCTCATCAAATGATTGGATGGATGGATGGAAGTTGGATGAATGGATGGATGGACAGAAGGAGGGACAGATGGATCCTTTAGAAACGTTTATGTCAGCCTGGGAAAATATGCCTATGGGATAGCAGGGAGTCTGTCCTCCTCTTTCCACTATCCCTGCATGATACCAACTTTATCCTCCCCCAGCATCTTTCCCTTGTTCTCTTGTTTTGTTTTTTGGGAGTTTGTTTTGTTTTGTTTTTTTGGAGTTTTTTTGTGGTTTGTTTGTTTATTCTGAGACAGGGTATCACTCTAATTCAGACTAGCATTGATCTCAGTTTGTTGCCGAGGCTGGCATCAAATTCATGGCTGCCTCAGCCTCCCGAGTCCTGGGATTACAGGCGTGCACTACTACACCTGGCTTCTTTGATTTGTTTTAAGGCTTAGTTCAATTTATTTACCAAACCAATTTCAACCTATGCTTGCTTACCTTACTGTTTACCCCCACACATAGCCTTTAAGTTTATGACATATCCATATTATTATGTTTATTGCTCCACCAATCATTTCTGTGATACATTTTATTGAGTGCTTATCTGTGCCTAGAACTTTCATGTCTTCCCAGAATGATCTCATTGATGAGAACACAAGAAGAATGAGGAGGCTTCTGAAAAGTTAGAGATGACTCTGAAGCGTGCAGCAAAAGACACAGCCTCTCAGGTCTTCATCCAGAGTCTGTGTGCTCTTGGTTTGCTCACAACTTATACGGGACTGATCATTTAGTTTTCAAACACAACAAATCAGAGCAAGTCACCACTCACTCCTAGATGGCAAACCGACAACTGGAGGAAGAGGCAACACTCTGACAGCAAGAGAGGAGACTGAAAAACCTAAAACCAACAAAACCAAGAGTCTGAGCTATTTAAGCACAGGCCTTTTGTTTTGTTTCTCATAGGTTTATTGGAAAACAAACTATAGGGAAGAGAAATAAGGGATGATTCCTGCACTGGGAGAGTTGTTTTCCTTTAGAGAATTAGCAATCAATCTTATGTATCTATCCATTCATTAAGTGATGTGGGTTCATCAGAATGCTGACTTGGAACTCAACTTACAAGGCAAGGAAGATTTTAATATGCTAGAGAGCTTTTCATATAAATTGAGTAAATGGAATCTAGTGGACAAGCCCAGGGCTCCTAAAAAAAAAAGTTCAAATGTCAAAGATGACTTAAATTCTGGATATTCAATATTCTATACTGATGGAACTATTAATTTCAATACATTGCACAACTCTAGGATATGCCAGTTGTGCTAAGTACTTGACTTCATTTAAGCCCCACAACAACTCTGTGAGTGGGTATTATATTAATGAGTTTTTCATCACTGAGACACAACACCTGGCATTTGCAATTTAAAGGAGAATAGGTTTATTTTGGCTCACAATTTCAGTGGGTTCAGTTCATGCTTGGCAGGCTCCATGGCCGAAATGGCATGGTGGAAGGGCGTGGCAGAGGAAGGCTGCTTCCCTCATGGCAGCCAGTAACCAGAGAGACAGAGGAGGAGCCCAGGACAAGAATACACCCTTCCAAGTCATTCCCAGTGACTCATTTCCAACCATATCCCACCTCCTCATAACACTTTCAGCTAAGAACTCATCGATTGACGAATCCACCAGGGAGTATAGCAGCCCTCTGATCCAATCACCTTCCAAACACATGAGACTTTTGGGGGACATTTTAGAGTTAAACCATGACAGGTACTGCTGTTACCTTCATTTCCTGGGGGAGTAAAAAAGATAAAATAGGCTCAGAGGGGTTGAGTTTGCCTTTGGTCACTAAGCTAGTTAATGCCAGATCTCTTACAACCCTGTCAAAAACTGAGAGAAAGCCATCACATTCATTTTTTTAACTTTTTTTGTTCTTCTAAATGTTTAGCATAGATCTGGGAACATAGTAAGTTTTCAAACTGGATACTCAGGGTTTATTCATTTGATAATTTGTCCTAGGTACTGTACTAGTACCAGACCTGCACTGGAGAAGAAGCCAGACAGACCCTGTCTTTGAAGGGAGCAACATGATGGATGCATGGACCTTTCTCACAGCTTCTAAGACATCAATTTGTTGAGATCCTATTAGATCACAATTATGGATCCTTTGAAAACAGCTAAAGTTTCACTCTTGAAAAACATAAATGCCAGATAACAGGCAAGATAGAGGCTAGCATATACTGAAAAGTGACCCCTCCCCACACTGTTCCCATTTTTCAGGCCACCTGCAGTCCTCCCTTTGCTGCCGCCCTTCATCATTAAGAGTGACTTAGTGGTAGCCACTTGCAGCTCCTGTCTAGGCCTCACCATCCTCTTCTGCAGAGCGGGTGGAGAGGTGGACAGGCGGGTGGGTTGTGACACTCTGGGTCTCTCTCCCTCCCTTCTTGGGCAGGTTCTCCTCAAACATTTTCTCATCATCTTCACTGGGCGCCCCCCGGCTGAGCAGTGAGTGTGAACGTGAGGAGCCCATTTACCCGGCTGATCGTGGGTAGAGACAGTGCGGCATTGTCTGAAATAGACAGTGTCTGGGAGGGAGCTTTCTCTCGGCTGGCGTGGGGTGGGAGCTGGGGCTGGATGGCTCGGTTCCCTGTAAGCCTGGGAGGCTGCTATCAAGACGGGGCTGCTGAGAAACTCCCACGGGCGCATGGGCACATCGCATGGGCTGCGGGGGAGAAAAGGGCTCGGAAGGGAAACGTCCAGGGAGGGTGGAATGCGTAGCAAGATCTCAGCTCTAACTTTATTATTTATTATAATAGGCTCTTTTGGTTTTCAAGCTGTCTTAGAAACAGGGACATACATGTATTAGAAATGGAATTAAACTCTAAAGCAAATCCAGTGAATAGTTATCAACTGTCTACTCTGTTCCATGCATGCGCTGTCCTCACTACTGCAAATACCACAGCGAGCGTGACAGAGAAGTATCCTTTCCTCCAGGAATTTATATCCTCCCAGCGGAGCCAGCCATTAAACAGAAACAAACATGTAATTGGATGATCCTAGATTGTGATGGAAAGAAAGAAAAGAGAGTGATGTGATAAGCAGTGACCACAACTCGGGAGAGCAGTATTTCATGGGGTCACCAGGAAAGGCCTCTCTGAGGAGATGACAGTTCACATTAGATCAAGGCAATGACCACATGAAGATCTTGGGGGAGAGCCAACAGCAAACGCAAAGGCTTAGAGGCTATGAAGAGTTTAGAGGCTGAGAAAGAGGCGGTGAATGATGAGAGCGATGAGATTAGACCAAGGAAGTGGCATTGCGAAGGCCCTGGCAGTTTGATCGATTGGTTGGTTGATGAGGGGTACCTCCGATTGAACCCAGAACCTTCACACTGAGCTACATCCCCAGTCATTTGTTTTTAATTTCGAGCCATGTTCTCTCTAAGTCACTGAATTGCCCAAGTTGGGCTTGTGTGATCTTCCTGCCTCAGCCTCCCAGAGTGCTGGCATTACAGATGTTATGCCACCACATCTGGCCCCACGAGGGTTTTTAAAGAACATTTTCCAAAGGTTACCTTGGCTGCATTGTTGAGACTGGGTTGTAGAACAGGAAGCAGGGAGACCAGTTAGAGGGTCACTGAAGTCACCAGGCAAGAGATAAGGCAGACTCAGAGTGGAGAGAGGTAAGAGGACAGATGCAGAATATGTTTCAGAAAGAAAGGCATCAAGACAGGGTGGGCAGGAAAGTTGGAGGAGACTTGGTCCCTTTGGGACCTGCCCACTCCCTGGATTCCACTTTGAACACCTGCTCTTTCCTCCTCTTTCCCAGGGAGTTCCTCTGCTGACATTGCTCCCCTGGGCCTCAGCCCACTGCTGCCTCTCCCACTGGGGCACATTCCACCTAGGTTCCCACTGCTCAGTGGGTCCAAGTGCCAGGGAGGAGCGGACCAGCCACCTTGTCTTGCTACACCGGGCTAAGCAATGGGTCCCCTCCTCTCTCTCGGTCACAAGCTCTAGGGAGAATAGGGGGCTCGGGCAGCCACTGAGGCACAGAAGCCATGGGCGGACCACCTCTGTCCACAGATGCTGAGTACGGAAAGCAGCCACCAGCAGTCACAGGGGCCACTGAGCTCACACGTCCCTCCTGGTTACTACTGTTCCAGGCACAGTTCTATGTGATTTACATTTAATACTCACATTCATTCACATAAAGCAGATTCTATAATATCCTGATTTTGCAAAACAGGAAATGGGGACAAAGAGCTTAAGTGACTTTTCCAAAGCCATAAAGATGATTAGGGGTGAAGTTGAGATTCAAGCTCAAGCAACTGGTTGTAGAGGGCCCAGTCTTAACCATTTGTGAAAACCTTTCTAAGCTCAGACTTTCCCAAAAAGGGATATTGAACATGGATGTTGGGGGAAAAAAATAGGTATATGAGGTATAAAAAAAACAGTGTATGCTTAAATTTTAACTATATTGTAGTAAAAAACAAATTGCCATTAATCCTCCACAAAATACTCCTCCTCTCTTCAAACACATGTATTCCATCAATCTTGCCACTTTCTGAAGCATTTCTGGAAGTCCTCCTTCATGAGGGTCTGTCTCATGAAAGTCACCATGTGGTTGCCTCAGAGTCTTAAGTCCTTTCGGAATGATAACCTTTCATGCTCACTCTCACTTTGGGGACGAACCTGAAGTCACATGGTACCAGATCCAGTGACTGAGGTGGATGAGGACACATTATCATGTTTTCATGAGCCTGCATGCTCCTTAGATGGCACTCCACAGTGGCATTCACCATATTTTTGATCACAACTCTTAAAGATACTCACAAAGAAAGACTTTCAAAGCTGCTTCCGAAAGTGCCAAGAATGATGTGACATGTGTGTTAAAAGTGAGGGGGATTAATGACAATGTATCTTTCACTGTAATAAATTCTTTTTTAATTTAAACATTCCCCGTAGCTTTTTATCACTCCTGGTAAACAGGGACGCCACAGCTGCTGCTGGTTCATCTTGTAAACCTGTGAGAAGATGGTTCACACTGCTTGCTTTAAGCTCCAGCTCTCCCACTGATATTTCTGTGACCTGGGTGAAGACCTGTAGTTTTTTTGTTTGTTTGTTTGTTTTTGTTTTTGTTTGTTTTTTGTTTGTTTGTTTGTTTGTTTTTGAGTCTCAAATTTCTCATCAGAAAAGCACAGACAGTATCTATCCTTACTATTTCATAGGGGTGGATTATAAAACCGCAGTTACGACGCTGGAGGAAAGGGGATCAGTAAATTAAGGATGAGATTCTGTAGGGACAAAGGCAAGATGAGCTAGAGGACGAAGAGGTCCTGGGTGACCAGCACAGGAACTCGTGACAAAGGAGTGGAGACTAAGACAAAGGTTCCACCAGAAAAACACCACATTGCACAGTATCGAGGGCTGTGCTCCCTAGAAAAGGCACTGGGGAGCCTAGGAGGCATTTTAAGCACAAGGCATAGTGATGTGTTCAGATGAGAGGTGTACAGGGATACCCCTGCGACTGTGTGGACCAGAGCAGGGAAGGCTGCAGGCAGGGAAAGCAGCGGTGTTTGCAGCCACCAAGTCAGAGAGGGCGCAGAGACTGACTCACCACTGGGAAAAATGTTTAGGCCCATCACCTGGAGAACGGGGGAACTCCAAGATGCCCCACATCCAAAGCCAGAGCAAAGTTATGGACTCAGAGAAAATGGGTGTATCTTCCTGTATTTTAAGCAAAATTTTAATTACTCCATTTCTGAGCAGTATTTGTATCTTGGGTGTGTGACTCTCCATTGACATTTGTTTTTCTAAATTCTTCAAAGGGAAGGCTCTTTGCTTTGATGGAGGCCCACCCACTCTGGCTTTCTGTGTGTGTAGACAGGTATGGGGACTTTGGCTGACTCCTTTGCATGTCACATGGGAATATTTGCATTTCCAGAGTCTCGTTTCTCCACTGAAATTGGACTCCATTGTTTTTTGGAGTGTATTCTGTTTCTGTTGTCCGGTGGCATCAGATGAAAGTGGTGTGGAAATCAATGCAAATTCCCTTCATCTCACAATGTGTCCAGTGGCTTTGTGACTACTCAAAACACAGCAGGCTGAGCTGGGTGAAGACACACAGAAGAAAACTCCCACATCGATTCTTTTGGATGAGTTCCTGGTCACCTCCTACCCAGTGCTCCCTGGCTACCACCACACGCACACAGACACACACACGTGCCCACACACAGACACCAACATGCACATACACAAAAGGCACTGCACTCCCTGGTCCCAGCCCCACCCCACCCCCATACAAGTCCTCTTTACAGGTAGCTTTGAAGTCGGGTGACGCCACCACCACTCTGTGTTATTGCCTTCTCCCCTGGGGTTGGCTGATAGAAGCCTACGTATTTTAAATCCTCAAAGAAAATGAAAAGAACTCTCTTCTTTCTGGGTCAGTAGGTTAGCTTTGTGTTTAAAAAAAAAGCAAAGCTGTATCCTTCTTGGAGAAAAACAGCAGCACAAACATCATCAGCATGCGTCTCCTCCTCACTGGCCTTTATCAGCAATCCCTCCTGGGCTGGATGCTCAGCTGCAGGGGTCCTGGATGTGGGCTCAGGCACTAATGCCTCCTGCACCAGGGAGTCTCTGCAGCCAGAGACCCCAGCTCTGTCCCCCTTGCTTCTATTTAGCTTTCTTTGCTTCTGACAAGAGTATAAAAACATTTAGATCCAATTCCAGCAAATAAGCATCTCGGGGTAGAGAATAGAGTAAGTTTGTGGGCATTATGAGTTTATTATAAAAATTTCAGCCGGGCGTGGTGGCGCACGCCTTTAATCCCAGCACTCGGGAGGCTGAGGTAGGAGGAGCGTTGTGAGTTCAAGGCCGGCTTGGGCTACAACGTGAGCAAGGCCGGCCTGAGCTACATAATGTGACCCTACCTCAAAAAACTAGAGCCAGAAATTTGGCTCAGTAGCTTAAGCACCTACCTGGTAGGCACAAGGTTGTGAGTTCAATCCCCGGTGCCACAAAAAATAATAGTAATAATAAATAAATGAATACATTTCATCAAATTGAAAAAAAATTAAATAATAACAAATATTGTTGAGGGTCTATGGAAACAAATTTAATGAATATTTACTAAGAACCAACTCTGTGCCAGACACTGCTCTAGGCTACAGTCATCATGGTATAGTAAATAAGTGGACAAATCCTCACTTCATGAAATGCACATTCTGGTGTAATTCACTGTGCTACAAGGATGTGCCCCTCCTAGAAGGCAGAGTGCATCAAAAGTCTTAAAAATGTGTGTGTGTGCCCTTTGGACTGGATGATTGTGCATCCACATATGTACAAGACCAAAAAGTCATTTGCAAGTGTAAAAATTTAGAAAACAAAAACCTCAGTATATAACAATAAGGAACAAGCTAGATGTGTTATAATCTCACTTTACAATTGAAAACAATACTACTACTAAAATAACATAGAAGAACATTTATTGATTTGGAAAATGTTAATGATAGATTGTTACACACAGAAAATGTAGGTTATGAGAAAGCAGGAAAACCATGCTTCTATTTGTATAAAAATGGGTATAGATGTGGAAAGCTCTGGAAAGGTTATCACTTAATTTAGCAATATTTCCTGAGCACTCGCTATGAGCCCAGGCTGTAGGGGTGCAGAAACAAATGATAAGCAAAGTCCTCTTCCTCAAGAAATTTGTGGCAGATTTCTTTGAGTGGGAAAATGGAAAGTACATTTTTATTTTTCCCTTTTCTTTTTCTGTGTTTTCCATGGTTTTTAAGCTGCTCTAAATTCCTCTACAGATAGTTTTTTGGAATAAACTTTGGAGATGTTAGTTGCAGGTTGGGGTTGGAATACGGTCTTAGGAAGTGAATCCGCCCTCCTGAGTTCTCCTTGCAGGAAGCGACCCAATGGCCCAAAGTGGTCCAGCCACATGGCAAGACCCAGACAGTGAGACAGGACCAGCCTTGACAAGGGCGCTCCCCATGACTCCAGCCAGAACTTAGGGTAACAGACAAAAAAGGTCAAGAGCAAGGAGGGGGAAAGCACAAAAGAGACGCTGAGGAGAAGGCCCAGCTTTTCACAGTGAAAGGAAATCAGATCCCCAAGCCCCCTTAGTGCTGGCTGCTAAATGTACGGGGTCAGCAGGGTTCAAGGCACAGGAACATGGAGTTTTCTGCCACCTTCTTCAACCCAGTCACCATCTGATCAGTTGTCAAATGCTGAAGACCATACACCTGCCCATAAGGAAAATGGTTGAGTAATTTGAGCATCCACATAAATGGAACCAAAGAAATTCTAAAGTGTTAGATAAAGCTTCTTTTTTTCCCCCTTACAATTCCTTGAAGATCTGGGAGTAAAGTGAAAAAAGCCAAAGTGCTAGGTACCAGTGGAGGTCCCAACCCTCATCCCTCCCACCCTACCTCTCCTCTGCCCTCAAGATCACAGCCGGGAAGGAAGGGAAATGACTTTTCACCACCAGACTGGGAGAATTTGAGAGAAGAGGAAGCTCACGGCTTCCTCCTCTGTGCAGCTCAGGGAGTCTGTCCCACTGCCTGGACGCCCGCATGGTTTCACACAGTGGGGTAGGCATGGTGACGATGCCGCGCTAGACAGACCAAGTCTATGGTGGCCCTATGAGTCACTTGTCACCCTCCCCCAAACATAATGAATTACCTGAAATTCCCCATGACTTCTGAGAGTGCTAGGTGAGAGCTAAGAGCAGTTCAATGGACCTGGTGAGGTGCTGGAGAGAAGATAAAGATGGAGAGCATGTGGAACCACGGCCAGAGGCAAACCCGCCCCGTGGGTACCATAGTGGAGGCAGTGTGGAGGGATGCCAGCCGCAAAGGTTGGAAAGAACTGGCTGCTGCTAACATAGGTCAGATGACGTCAGCACTGGTCATCTGTTAATTTTCAGAGCACCCCATGTCTGCTGTGCATACAGGGAGCTACAATACTTCTCAGCCTCCTCTGTTTATGCGTTTCTCGGTGGGCTGACCAATGCTAACCTGAGGGCAGGAGCAGGGGACAAGCCCAGCACCTCTCCTGCCTGCTTGCAGAGACTCTCCTCCTGCTCCTGCCCTGTGCTTCTGGCTCCTGCTGAACATACCTCCCTACACAGCCCTCACTCTACCCTGACAGCTATGCCACTGCCCTCAGCCCTTTGGGTGATAGTAGCTTCCCCTGTAGCTTCCCACTGTCCAATTGGACTTCCCACCCTCTCCATAACCATGAATCCAATTTTCCTGCATTATGCTTGGTCTCCAATTCCCTAACTGGACTTTGGATAATCAAAATTAGAAGTGTCCTTGAGCCTAGCCACTGAATTCTTCATGTCCATGTAAGACCCCTTCCCAAGTAGAAGGAGGGAGGCAGGCCATCCTAAATTAACTAAATGTACCCCCCACAAGGCACGGGTTTATGTTTGTTTGTTTGCTTTTGCCATAAGATATAATAGTTCAAAACAGAGTTGACATGATAGCAAAGTGGCTGTCTTTACACACTGTGTAGTTTGTGAAATTCTTGCCCACAATGGTTATAAATGCAAAATGGATGGATGCCATAATTTTGATGCATAAAATTTATGTGCATATGGACAAAGACAAAGAAAGGCATAGAAAAATGAATTATGAGATGGGATAGTTTCATGTAATTTTTAAATATATGTTATTTTTTTAAAAATATGTTTTCACAGTAAGGTAGTTCCTAAGACTTATCGGGATCCTCAATAAAACAGACTTCTCCTTTATCCCAGGGTTGACATCTGTGGAAAATATAGATATTCTTCCTCTCAGGCAGCAACAACTGAACAGGATCATTTTGACGCTGTGAAAAAGTTCACAGAACTCAAGGTGTAAAACTAAAAATACAAGCAAGCAGGAAAGAATAACAGAGGCGCTAAGGTGCACACATGTGAAGCAAGCGTTAGAACTTTCTGGAAGCCACATCATAATTTAAATAGGTCAGGTGGGAGGCTTTGATTATACAAGACTCTGCAGGGGTGCAGGGCCAAGGAACCCAAAAGTGAGAGAAGTTTGTCGAATGTGAGGGTCACCGCCCTGGGGAGGCAGAAGGCAGAGCCCTGCTTTCCTTCAAACCAGTCCTTGGTCTCACCCTGCATGGTATAATCCTAGACTAAAAGGACTGACCTGTACTCCTGTGCTCATACCCAGGCTGATGGGTTTGGAGGGAAGGAAAGAAAAAGAAGCAAAAATCCATAAAACCGTAAGAGGAAAGACCAGAGGGAGCCATCTGGACAGGCTGTCCTGAGGAGCATATCGGCTCTGGGTTGCAAAAGGCTTGAAAGTAGATGGGTCTCTGTGTGACTACTTCTGGGTCCTCACATATGCTAGAAGCAACCCTTTCATCAAAGGTTAAGAATAGAGACTCTCCAGTCAGTTACATCCATGCCCATCAGCCCAGGAAAACCTAGATAAACACTACTGCAACTTCACCAGCCCTCTAAGGCCCTCTCACCTGGAATAACCTGTATCTGGGGTCATTTGGATGAACAGGGAGAAAGGGAACACTACTTGATGAATTTTTTCCAGACTGTACAGCCAGTCTCAGGAAGTTAAATTACAAATCAAAATCTCATGCTTGCTTTTCCTATGGCCTTAACATTTTAGAAAACCAGCTCTGAAAAATCTGAAGAAAATTTTGGACCCTTCCCCCAGAAAAATGCATGCGTGCAGATCCATCCTCTACCGTGCACGTGATTTCAAGTTATTTGTGAAACTGCACGAACCTTCTAAGGTGTACAGATAATTTGGTTTATGATGAGATTCTAATCCTTCAACAGGAAAGTTCAAGTGACGTGCATTTAGAATAAATGATAATATGAAAACAAAATGCATTCTTTGTATAGCAAAGACTAGAAGCTCCCCTTGTTAGATTATAAATTTCAGGGACCTGTGTGGTTAAACGCAGTTCTACCCACATTCCAAAATCCAGTCCCTGCCTCAGGCAATGGCCTTCCTTCCAAATGTTTACCATCATGTGACATCCCCAAGGCACACCCCAGTTGTCCCGCCTAACCAGCTGGGCAGGCAAGGCAAGCCTCATTGCAAAGCTGTCAAGGCAAAGGCAAGAGGTTACATAATTCCAATTAGCAGGAGCCCCCTCCGACTCTAAACAGATCCTGACCACTTCATCATCTTCCCCTCTAAGGAAATAATCACAATTGCCACCAACATCCCGGAAACAAAAGCCGACAGAATAAACACGGTGCTCCCCAGCAGACCTCAGGATTAAAATGTAATCTCAAAATAAAGTCTAATAACTTTCCCCCTTTTGAACACACTTGGAATAAAATTAGCATATAAATCAAAGCTTAATTAGGACATTGTAACAATGAACAGCTCTGGCTGGTATGAAGGGTTTTGGGCCCAATATGAGGCATCAAATAAACACCGTAATTAGAGAACAAAATCAAGGCAGTCTCTTGGCAATCAATCACCCAGCTAGGTTCAAGCCTTTCAACTTGAGGGTCACCTCTGTTTTCTGTCATGTAGATCTTGCCTTCCAGCCGATCTCTCTCAAGAGATGTCACACACCTTCCAGTCTGCGTCCCCAGCTCATCTCCCTGGCTCCTGGCTCTCAGCGGGGTGTCCTGGCACTGAACAGGGGTGAGGGAAACTTGCAGGTTGCTTAGAACAATAGCGTGCAGAATTACAGAATAAAGCGTGTATTCATTATTTGAGCTGCACCAGGCATATCAGCTGCTGGTTTTATCCAATCCAGATAAATGCCTGTCTGGGACAGAAAGCCAGGAATCCTGAAGAAATGTTTCTTGTAATTTCAGTATGATCTGGTCACAGTTCCTGGCTGTCCCCCACACACCAAACAAATGCCCATCTTGGGGCCTTTGCACAAGTTGCCCCATCTCCCTGGAATGTTTTTCTGCCAGGTGGCTTTCTTCCTCACTTTCTGCAAAAATGTCACTTCATCAGAGCAATCTTCTTAATCCCTTTATCTCAAATAGCTCTTCCTATTGCTTTTAACTCCCTTTGCTGGGGAGTTTTAGGGGCCAATTGATAGCACCCTTCTATTCCATGTGGGAGCAGAATAAGAAAGATAAAGCAAGATAGGTAAGAGAACAAAATCTCTCCTTTCTTTCCAATGCAGTTGATGTTTGCAAATGCAGTTTAGAGTTGGGGGTAGGTGGGCTCCTGGGGTACCAAGGTGCAGGGAGGTGGTGGAGGGAGGCTCACCTAAGAGGGAGGAGGAGGAGCCAACTGGAGCTCCGGTGCAGGGAAGGAAGAGGGCGCTTAGAACAGTGAGCTGGTCCCTCCTCCTGGAGCAGAGCCCCACCAGGGCAGAGAGCATCCCCTCCCTGCAGGAGGAGCGTCACACCCCAACCCCTCACCTGCTTGAGTTTCTCTCCTAGCTCTTGTCCCCACCCGCTGAAGCTCAGCAGTGTTTGCTTTCTCTCTCCTACTTAGTGCAGACTGTGGGAGGGCAAGGCTGTGCCTTGTTCTCTGCTGCATTCTGAGTTTCCAGAGTCTAAGGCGAAACCAGGCGTGTGACAGGTATTGAGTAAATAGTTGTGGAGTACATGAGTGGAAGACACTTTATTCATATTTTTAAAGAAATTCTACATTATTTGTTGGTAATATGCTTAGGCTGTAGTTGCCTTTAGTCCTATAGACTTGGGAAATATTTTTTAGGGTCCCTTCTAAAGGAACCAGAACCTTTCCTTTGGAAAGTTAAATGTAATTTCCTATAGTCTCTCCCTGCCTAGCTACCTGATTTGCCATCCTTGCAACTTTCTACCTTCTAATCCCATTGAGTCTAAGCTCCATGAATGCAGTGCACTGCCTCGCTTGGTGCTGTACCCCTGGCACCAAGCAGTGTCTGACTCAATAAGGGAAGCAGAAGAGAAGGGGAGGCGGAAGGAAGGAAAGGTGGAGGGATGGACCTCCTCTCTTTTTAACCCTCCTTCCCCAGGGCTGGACTTCCCTCCTAAGGAGACTCAACCTTCTGTGTTCAGAGCAGGGAGCCATTATCATTTTCACCTAGTAGATGAGGCAGAGGTCCAGAAAAGTCAAGCAATCGAAGGGCACACAAGCAACGTCATAGAAAGCGGTGGTGCAAAAGACTAATATCCAAACCATATGATGCCAAGGACGATGCCTCTTGTGTGATTGTTTTTGTCTTAAAACCATGACAAGTGCTCTTCCCTTCAGGGTCCAATAAGAAAGCTGGGCTTGGGTTTCCAGCTACCCAGGCTGAGCCATCTGCTGAGGTCATGCTGGGGCAGGGGCAGAGGCACCTCCAACTTCTCTGCTTCTCCTATTCCGTTCCTCCTCCACTGTCTGCTGGCTCCTGAAATTGCCCCTGGGCTCCCACACAGAAGCAGAGCTTGCTGCCCAAGTCGTATCTCCTGAACACTTGTGCTCCAGCTCTGGCTCTGCTGAGAGCGATGGTGGTTGGGTGCAGGCCCCAGATAAAGCACAGTCTGCTGATCATGTCCAGAGGGTCCCAGTCTGGAGGAGAGGGCAGGTGCATAGACAGCTGCAGTGTGAACTGCCTCTTCTGCACCAGACTGACCACTGGTGAGAATGCCCAGTACTATGTGTCCACTGTGGGCCAAATGAAGCCAAGCACTTCACATCCTCATCTGAGTCACACAACTCTATGAAGCAGTTACTGTTACTGGTTGTCCCATTTCACAGATGAGGGAAGTGAGGCCAAGAAAAACAAGTTCCTTATTGAAGGGCCTGCAGAAAGTAAGTGATAGTGAAAGACTCAAGGGAGGGTTAGTCTACCTGCCAAGTTTAAGCACATGAGTGCTTCCTTACCAGCCTGCCCTTGTGGGCTCCCCTTCTCACTGAGGTTCCCCTCCCTAGGCCAACCAAGAATAAGGAAGGAATGCACGAGGACACTGCAATGCGGCAACCTCTGTCCCTTTGCCAGACAGGCAGACGCCTCTCCACACCTTGCTCATGTTCTGCATGAGCTCCTTTCTCCATGCTGCAAACCCTGCGCATCCTTCCAGGGCTGATCCAGATGCCGCCGCCTCTGTGACCACTCTTCAGAGTCATCTCTATCACCCTGGCTCCTGTCCGTGAGGAGAGCACACCTGCTTCCATGGTCTCTCAAAGGTAGCCCCTGTACCTGCAGATCAGCAACCCATAGAACATGTTAGCAACATAAAAGCTTTCACCCCAGTCCAGAGCTAGTGGAGGATCTGAGGTCCAGAGGTGGCACCAGCAACCCTTGCGCTGACAAATCCTGCCCCTCAGTAGGAGATGTGTGTCCTGAAATTTGAAAACCACAGCTGTATTTTATCACATCCCTTTAGAGCTATTCGTATGGGCTTGAGAAAATGACTAGTGGGTCAGGACCTGTAGGGCCAGACCTGGACGATGTTGAGAATTTGTCACACAGCAGGTGATCCACTGACTTTGGAGGTGACTTCCTTTCCCACTCACCTCCTGCAACACCATGGCTTATGTGAGCAATGACAGACTGACCAAGGGCAGAGGCTTTTTTGTCAAATGAACCTTCTAGTGTCCTTACAGCAGGCCTCCTGCTTCAGTGTTTTGTCTGCTTGTTGGAGAAAGGCTCACAATTTTCCATTCAATCCTTTCACAAAAATGTACTGACCTCTTATCAGCAAACCGGAGACCACAAAATACGGAGACACAATAGCAAGTGTGTCTCATGGGGCTTTTAGTCTAGTGGCAGGGAAACACATTGGGCAAATAATATGAGTTAACTCTAAGTCTTCTACCTTAATTAGCTCATTTAATTCTCACACCTGCCCTAGTAGTGGGGTCTAGTGTCCTTTCTCTACACATGAGGAAGTGGAATTGGAAAGATAAAGTGCCAAACCCAAGTTCACTCAGCTTGTGAGTAGCAAGCAGAGCTGAGATTTAAACACAGCAGAGGTTCATCCAGCTCTTTAGCCACCGCATCACACTGCCTTACAATAATCTCAGAATTAAAGTATGATCATTGATAATCACTGTGAAGCACTTGTTACGCGCAAGTGCATGGCAGGAAAAACCAACATGGTCAGCGAGGAAAGAAGAGACAGTCAAGGCAATGCTCTGCACAAAGTGATGTCTGAGCTGGGACCTGCAGGAGAAGTAGGAGCTCACTTGACTGATCAGTGAGGCCTTTTTACCAAGGAATCGTACTTGCAAGGGCCTTAGGGAGGAGCCTGCAGAGAAGCCACCGATGCCCACAGCAATGGTGCGGGGGGGACGGGAAGGAGAGTACGGCTGGAGGCAGGAGACGAGGTTGGCCATGTGGGCAGCACCCGATTGCCATGACAGCAGTCATTATCCTTGGTCCAGCCCAAAGGCTTCCACTTCCCTAAAGAAATGTCAAAATGGGGGCCATACAGGCATGAACAGCTGCAGTGTGTGTGGAAATATGGTGGAAGTCCAAAATATTTATCCTTCCTCCACTCAGTTAATTCAGAGATGGTGATTGAGTAGCTGCCATGCACCAAGCCCTCCTGTGGGTGACAGGAACACAGGAACACAGGAACACAGCCTCCCCGCCCCCCTGGAGAATATCCAGAACATGCCTGGTGCCGTAGGACAGCGCCGTCACTGACACCATTCCTGACACCAGCGACTTAAACAAGGAGAGGTTTATTTTGGCTCATGTTTTCAATCCACAGTCAGCTGATCCCAAGGCAGAAGGGCTTGTCAGAGGGAAAATCAGCTGACAGTGGCCAGGAAGTAGAGAGAGGAGGGAGGAACTGGGGACCAAAATATACCCTTGCAGGTCATGCTCCCCTGGGGACCCACCTTCAACCAGGCCCCACCTCCTAACAGCACATTCAGGAGGCATTCAATAGACAAATCTGCAACCCTGTGACCCAATCTTCCATAAACATATGAATTTGTGGGGACATCTTAAATCTAAACGGTAACTTCTGGAGAAAGAGTTTTCAGCTAACTGGCATTTGCATCCTTTTATCAGCAATGAACCCCAGGCTAGGGGCGAGGTGCTGTGCCAGGTGCTCTTACAGAATGGCCCAGTTTGCATCCCAATGAGAAACTCCAGGCACTTTTCAAAGTCCCAGCTAGATCTCCCAGGGACCAAAATGGACAGCTATGCACAGTTTCCACAGCCATGCACAGTTCACGGGATTTGAAATCTTTCCTGAGAAGCTAGCATGGGATAAATCATTTTGGGCTGCTCTATAAAGTGAACTCTGCTAATAGAATCTAGGGTAATGAAATGAATGTCTACAGACCTGTAATTCATTCTGCATAAAATTTACACACTCTACTCCGCCGAAATCTTGTTAAATGGCTTTAGTCAGCGAAACTTTGCCCAAAGAGGAGGTGGAGGATGAACAGATTCGTTCAAAAGGCCTTCAGTATCGCTTCCTGTGATTTTCCTATTTTTCTATAGAGTGAGTGCAGAGGCCACTGAAACACTGATAGTTTGGTTTCTTATTGCAACACAGGCTGAAATCTAACCTTTACTCTGTCCATAAGGCCCTGCGTAAGTAGGCCACTGCCCATTTCTGACACTATGACCCTTCTCCAAACCAATCTTCTCCATGCAATTCAGGTAAGCCCGTCGCATTCCTACCTCCAAGTCTTTCTGTCTTGTGGCTGCCATGCCTAAAATGAAATTCCCTCAGATCCTCATATGTTTGGCTCTGATTCTTCTTAATGTCACACTCAAATATCAACTCCTCAGAGAGACTCCGGTTGATCAGCTTCAGCTTCCCCAATGTAGCACTTGCCACTCTCTGAAATTACCTCGTTGTTTAGATTTACTTGACTGTTCCAACCTGCCTTCCCCTACTGTGATAAAACCATCATTTAGAGCAAAGACTGTGTCTCGTCACTGGTTGAACACATTGATCTTGAAAGCTACAGATGCCAATGCAGGTGCAAACCTGAGTCCCTGAGTCACTGCTGGACAGGGAGCTGCCAGGTGAGCATCAACTAATCCTCTTTTCCAGTGAGATTTGGGGTTTGGCTCTTTGGGACAAATGCCCCTGGGTGTTAGCAAACCATGATGTGGGAAATTATGGGTCTTTCTGAATGAAGTGATTTCTTGAAGGGAAACATGGCAGCAAGTGACGGACTCTGTGGGCATATCTGAAGTTGGTGGCTAAGCCCTCTGCCAAGCCCACATACTCCCCCACATCAGAGGTATTACCCTGTCCTGCTGACCTTCTGGAATTGGAAAAGGAAATGGAAACGCATGAGGGATTTGAGACTTGGTAAATTTAATTTTGAAAGTTCTGAAGAAGCATTCAATCATTTTAGTAAGAGAAAGCAGAAGCTAAAGTAACAAAGGAAGAGACCCTGACTGAATCCAAATACTTGCGTGGGACCTTCCTCCCTGGCTTCGAATGGGCATAAAAAGGAATCAAAGAGAAAGATATTATAGACATTTTTCATTTGGGATTTTACAAGCGCAGAGAATTTCATACTGAAATTTAATTTCTCAATGGGATCTTAATAATGAAAGAGTGCTCCTATTTCAATTTGGAAATGTTTCAGATTATATTATTTAGGATATATATATATATATATATATATATATATGTATCCTAAATAATACATTTATTTAGGATATATATTTCCTAAATAAATACTGCAATATATTCTTTTGCAGTAGGGCAGACAACCTGGCTAGGCATCATTTGAGACAGAGAATAAAATGTAAGAGCAAATATCTGAATAATATACAATTACCTGGAGTGGTCTCAAGACAGGACATCCCAGAGCTAAGAGATGCCCTCCTGCAACACACTTGAGGCTGCACTGTCCCTTGGTTTGGGACAGTGGTAGATTTCAGGTAAGGAGCCTCACAAAGGAGGGCCAAGAGCCTTCCCGACAACTCTGCGCTTGGCTACTAAACCCAATGGATGAAGACAGAACAAACAAAAGGGTGAACAGAGGACGAGGGAACTCGTCAGGCTGCTGTGTCCCTGATTCTTCACTCTGCCCACTCCCTCGTTAGCCTGCACCCCACCACTGAGCTGTGCCCCCAGCCCAGGCTCACCACTACTGCAGGAACCGCGATGAATCAGAACCCAGAATGTTTAACAGCAATTTTTATGAAATGACTGCTCTTTGAAGGTCAATAACTGTTTACAGAGTGCTTGATTTGACTTTTCACCTTTAACTGGGGCCTCCTGTCTTCAGCAAAATATGACCATGATTTTCTTTTTCTCTGCCTGCTCTGTACTTACAAAAAAAAATATTAAGACACAATCTATGCCACAGCTCTTGATATTGAGAGATGGGGAGGGAGTTCCGACACCTTCCTGCACAACTGAGCTTGCTATTCCTAAGATTTAGACTTCAACTGGAGAGAAAGATGGGAAAAAACCACGCTTCTGCATCGAAGCCAGATACTATAATTCAGTCTTTGCCAGAGGCCTTGTCTTGCGCAAAACACTTGCACAAGTATTAATCAAGCTGGGTTTGATTCTTATTCTTCGCTTTCTAAGTAGCATGTGTGCCTTCAATTGAAAGAGAAGAGACCAGGGTCCAGCCATCATCTCGCTTTCCCAGCATCACAAGAAACAAACTATTGCTAACCGCAATGGAGCGGCAGTCAAGACAGGACCCCAGGTCCTTCGCCCTCCAGAGCCTGCGCTCTCTCTGTCTGCGTTAGACAGTGGAATTATTTTGTGGGTTCCCTCGCGCACTAGTTTCATGTACACTGATCTTCCTCTTTGTCAAGAGTCTTGTGCTAATTCTTTTTTAGTTTGCTAAAGAGGTTCTTTAAGGAGTTGTTTTGGAAAGGTGATGTGTGGATAGTGCACTTGCTGAGTCTGTGTCTCAGATATTTCTCTCTCTGGCTTTCACAGAATGGTAATGATTTGAACAGTGACAGAATTATAAGGTCTCTTTCTTCTCACCCTCCAATCTCATAAATATTCCTCCTGCATATTCTAGCAGTTAGTGTTGCAGATAAGACATTCAAAACCAGCCTAAACTTCCCGCCTTTGTAGCTGGTTTATTTTTTCTGTTAGAAGATTGTAGGATTTTTTTCTTCATTAAAATTCCAAAACTTCAGATATGTATAGGTTTATAACTTGATAAAACTGAGTCTCTTTGGAGACTATTATTAAACAAGAGGAAGGAAATAAAAGGAGGAGCGGGGAGAAGAAGGGAGGTGATGAGGGAGAGGTAAGTTTAAATGATGTTATAAGCGTGCATGAAAATATCACATTGAAACCTAATATTTTGTAAAAGTAATAGGCACTACTAAAAATATATTTTAAATAAATAAAATTGAGACTTTTAAATCTAGATTCACATATCTTTTCTGGGAATTTTAAAAAGCTCCTTGATCATTATTTCTACTTTGTTTGCTCTATTCCCTACCTTTGGGCTCTCGTTTTATGAATGTTTGATCTACTACCTCTGTTTTGTAGGTTTGTCATCGTTTATCCTCATAATTTCTGGTTTTTCTGCTCTGCATTCTGAGAAATTTCTCCACCTTGCCATCTAATTCATTAATCCTGTTTTCAGCTATGTCAGCTCCTAATAACCACTACCTCTTAATTTTTTCTTATTTTGTTCTTAAAACTCTTTTCTGTTGTTTGATTGCTCCTAATTTATATAATCTTTCTCTCATTTGATTGATTTAACATCTTTTAAACTAGCTCTGAGAGTTCCGGGAAGACAGTGGAACAGTAAGCAGCAGAGTAAACAGCCTCTCTGAGAGATACAGCCCAGATGCTGGAATATAGCATGGTGGGGAAGACAAGAAGGAAGGAAATGGGTCCCCTGGACCCAGGAAGAATCTAAAGCACCCACAGAAAGAGTAAAAAGAAAAACTTAAATGAAGAAGAAGGTGGTAGCTGGTGACACCTTTGCCTGGAGCTGGACCCACTGTGAGAGAGGAGCTGTTGGAACCTGGGGACACACGATCAAGGTGACATGGTGGCAGCAACCCTGGAGGCCTCTGCAGAGAGAGGCAGCATTGGAGGAGAGTGGCAACGGATGGGAGTAGCAGATCTGGAAGACTGAACTGGCTGGTGGTGAGTGCAGAGGACTTGGTCCTCCCATAGGAGAGAGCAATTGGCCGGGAACAATTTTGGAGTCAGGCTGGATGAGTCCAGATCCAGAACTGCTCCCAGCTTCCTCCAGTAGCTCCTAGCTGGGTGCAGACCCACAGACCTGTGGAATTGCTCAGATTGAGCCCTGCCCTTGCACACATTCTAGGGGCCATCTCAGAGGTTCCCCACAGGTAGCCAGCTTGATCTGGAGGTGGCAGTCAGACCCGCCCCCGCACATGCTCCAGGGGCAGTAGTGGAGGATCCCTGCTGGTGATCAGCCTAGGTCTGGAGGCAGCAGCCTGCCCCACTCCCACGTGCACTCCACCAGCCATCAGTGAGCCAATACAGGCTGGGAAAAGCAGCAGACAGCTCTGCACCAGCACACCCAATAGCCACCATCAGATATTCATGGCCAGCACTGGCTAGAAGAACCAAACAGTCTCACTTCAGAGAAATTGTAGCCAATGTGGGAAGTGCCTGGGACCCCAGTACCCACTTGTCCAGAAGAACTCAGGAATATGTCAAGACAAAGAAGCAAAAGGCAGTCTCTGGCCTCTAATCCAAGCAGAGAAAGTTCAGCAGATGCAAACATGGAAGAGATGGTAAGTTGCACACCTGAGGTTTCTGAAGTGATGGCGACTGAAGTAAAGAAAAACCTCATGAGGCTATAAAAGAAATTAGAACAGAAATACTAACTCAGGTAAAAGGAGAAATGAAAAACATAATAAAAGAATTGCTAGGCATCTTTAAAGAAGACATAGATTTAAAAAATGGAGAAGCATAAGAAAATGAGGGAAAACTTGAATGAACAATACAAAAATGATTTAGAATACATGGAACAGATTCAAAGAGATATTCAGGAAATTAAAAACTCCATTGAAAGCTGGAAAAACCATTTGAAAAAAACTGAAGATAGACTTTCAAACCTTGAAGACAGGTTTGCAGCTTGTGATCACAGAAGGAAAGATCTCTTAAAAATAACAAGGAACCTGGAAGTAACAATTCAACAGCTGCAAGACAATCCAAAGAAACATAATTTAAGAATAAAAGGTGTGAGTGAAAAAGCAGGTGTCAACACAAATGACATTAAAACTCTATTTACAGAAATAATATCAGAAAACTTCCCAAGCATGGGAAAAAGAAGTGACACTCAGTTAAGTAAAGCATATAGAACTCCAGCTAGCCATAACCAAAATAAGTCTACACCTAGACATATAATAATCAAGATCCCAGAAATTCAGCACAAGAACAGAATATTAAAAGCTGTTAGAGAAAACAAACAGATCACCTATAAAGGAAAACCCATCAGAATCATGACAGATTTCTCAACACAAACCATCAAGTCAAGAAGAGCTTGGAGTGAAGTACTTTAAGCCTTGAAAGAAAACAGCTTCCAACCCAGGTTGATGTACCCTGCAAAACTATCTTTCAAAATTAACAGAGAAACAAGATACTCCCATGACAAAGAACAACTGAAGGAATTCATGACCACCAATCCAACCCTGCAAAGAATACTAAAGGACATTCTAGAGAGAGATAAAAAATGACCACAGCTCCAGAAACAGTGGCAGAGAGGTATCATTGAGCAGGGCAGACAATTGAATGAAGAAGAAAAGTAGGCAGCCAATGGCAGGAAAATAGCATGGCAGAGACAACAATGGTTGGCCATAACCATTAATGAAGATGGCCTCAATTCACCAAAAAAAAGAAACACAGGCAGAGTGGATCATGAGACAGGATCCATCAATATGCCTTATACAAAAAACACATTAAACTCGAAAGGGGATTCATAGACTGAAAGTCAAAGGAGAGAAAACAATGCTGTATGTGACAGGGAACCAGAAAGAAGTAGGGGTAGCTTTCCTATTAGCTGCAAAGTGGACAAGAAAGACATGCCATTTTTATACAATGGAAAGCTACTCAGCGATTAAGAAAGATAACCTCAAGGCTCTTGTAGGTAAATGGATACAACTTAAGATTGTGTTCATGGATGAAATGACCCAGAGTCACATGGGTGAGCATCACGTTGTCTCCCTACTACAAAAAACTAAAGGAGTTAGTAGGATTCAAAATGTACAATACATGTTGTGAAAGTTAAAGGGGAGGAAATGTCTAAAAAAGGGAAGGCAGTGGCCATTGTTAATCTGTTATAGTGACTTGAATCCCGTATTGTTTTCATTGTTCTGTTTAGTTTGGTTTTAGTCTGTTATTGTTTGTCTAATTTTATTATATTTGATGGCATGAACAGCTATTTCAAAGATAACAAAATACATTATGGTAGCCATTATTGATTTCCTATTACCTGGTTTTGAAGCCCTGTATTGGTTTGTTTTGTTTTGAGTGATTTTATTTTGATTTGTTTGATTGTATTATGTCTGCTCTCTAAGAATGAAAAGATCAACTTCTTTGTCATTGTGCCTTCAGGAAGCATGCTGTTTCTGTTTCTAGCACAGTACTTGTTCCTTGGCTTTCTTCAGAGCCGTACTGTCCAATATTATTTACAGAAATGTTTTGCTTTAAATATGCCTATTCATTTACATTGTTACATTCCACTAATGTAGTATATCATCCTTCCTCTCTTGAGTTGTTCTTTTTTCATTCCTCATTCAGAAGGCACGCCCTACATTTTTCACCTTTTTTCTGTTACACTCTGACTTCATATTCTGTTATCCTCCTACCCGTAAAACTTTTATCTTCTTGCAATTATGTCTGATGATATAGGCAACTACTTGAAAGAGAAGAGGCATTATGTTAATCACTGTTGTTTTACTATTGTTTTGAAGTCCTGTATTGCTTCCATTATTTTGTTTTTATTGATTTTATGCTGTACAATTTTGTTTGATTTTATTATGCCTAATGTTATGGGCAGTTATTTTGAAGATAACAAGAGGTATTATGGTAGCCATTATTGATTTCCTTTATCTTTTTTTAAAGTTATGTACCATGTTCATTGTTTTGTTTTGATTGACTCTAATCTGTTTTATTTTGTTTGGTTTTAGTCTCTTCAAAATAAAAAAAATTAACTTCTCTGACAATACAAATTTCATTTTTTATTGTTTCCTGTATTATTCCTATTTTGGTCAGAAATGTTTGCTCTGAGTTCTCAGCCTGATCATCTTCCTTTGAGCTGCTAATTCTCCTGATAGTTATGATGTGTTCTTGTCTCTTTTAATTCTAAATGAAGACCATATGCTGACCATGATTAGTAGATGACGTGGATTTTGTTGGGTTCTTTATAGAGGCCATTTTTTAACTCTTCTGCAAAGCCAGGTGTGTTGGGTTAGAAGGCATGGGTTTGGAGGTGAGCCTCTCTTTGGTTCCAGAGGCAAGTGCAGGTCAGTAGTCAGAAGGTCCCCTTCTGGCCCATAATGGCTTTAGCAACTCCCCACCAAAGTAGCCTGGTATTCATGTAGCCTGGGGAGAAGGGTAAGGTCAGAATCTCTGGGTGAGGCCCGTAAACCTCCTGAATTCTTTAAATGGATCCTTTTCACTGCTCAGTGACACCCCACTTGCCATACCTAAAACTCATCCCGAATTTCACAGGCATCCCCCGTCTGCTCTTGGTGAATGTGAGCCAGTCATCACTGACCAGTGCGCCTGACCAGATGTGGTGATAATGGACTGGGGGAAGAGCGAAAAGATCACAGGGAGATGCACAGACTTCTGGTCAGGACACCTGGAGGCTCCCTATTAGACCATGAGCCTTTAAGAGCAGAAATGGAGTCAGATGTTTCTAGTACCTACTGCAGGGCTTGCACATGCCGCCTGCTTGGTGAAGAACAATCTAATGAAAGACACACGCTTCTAAGCCTCCAGGTTTTTGTCCCAAATGCAATGTTGTTCGGCAGGTCTTTCCTGTTCTCACTGTTATTTCCATGCCCAGGCTCAAACATTTTTGGTGATTTTAGCTCAAATATCATTTGAATGAATCTTCTCTGTCCTTCCCCTGTGCCTCCAGACCCTCTCGTGGCAAGCACTGCATACCATATCTTTGTGCTAGGCTCCTAACAAGCGTGTACGTGAGTAAATACACAAATGAATGAATCCCCCACTAAACCGTGAGCTCCAGGCAGAAATCACCTCCCATTTAAGTTCACTGCTGTGTGCTTTTGCACAGCATCTGACACAGAACAGTCAAATACTGAGTAACTATACCTTCAAATTAGGGTTTTTCCATGTCCTTGTCAGACTGTAGGATATTAAACATTTCTAGTAGTAGAGTCTCAGGCACAATACTGCCTTTTGGAGTCAGAAAGAACAGTGGGAGAAAGATTTTCACTGAGCAGCCTCATATATGCCAAGCACTGTATCAGGTGCTGTCATCGGCATAAAAGACAAGGGAATATTTTTTGAGTGTTTACTTATTGCCAAACATGTTTTAAGTATTATAGATGAAAACACAGTTAGCATTACTATGAGATAGAGGTTAATACCATCCTTACTTTTCATAAGAGGTGAAAACAAGTGGTAAAATAACTTGTTCAGAGCAGCAGAGCTGTAACTGGCAGAAGTGGGATGTGACCCAGGCTGGCTGGTTCTAGAAGCTGAGCTCCTAATCACTACCGAAGGCTTATTTGTATTCATCAGCTTTCCCACTGCCAAGACAAAATACTGCACCTGACACCTGTAATTTAAAGGAGGAGAGATTTAGTTTGGCTCATGGCTTCATCCATGGTTGGATGGCTCCAAAGCAGAGACATCATGGTGAAAGGGCATGGTTGGACAAAGCTGCTCACTTCATGGTGACCCCAAAGCGGAGAGGAATGAACTAGGGACCAGACATACTATCAAGGTCATGTTCCCATGACCCACCCAGTAGGGTGCTTTAATGATCACCTATGTGACTCTCAAGCCAATCACTTTAACAATGAAGATTAGCTGTATATTCCACCCCTTGTTAACTTGACACCCAAACACATCTTCTTAAACCCTATGCAGTCCCTAAACAGAGAAAATAACAGGCTCATAACTACATGATATGGTACAACAGTCTTGCCTGTTGATTGATTCCCCAAAGTCTCCACAGTCCCAGCAGCACTGAAAAGCTCAAGTACAAAGTTTCCTCTGAGATTCAAGATGAACTCTTATCTCTAAACCCCTATAAAAAATTTTTTTTAAAAAAGACAAGTTACATATCTCAGTGTACAATGGTCCAAAAGGGAGGAACAGGAGACAGAAAGTAGTGGACCAAAGCAAGAACAAAACCCAGCAGGGCAAGCATTAAATCCTGTATCTCCATGTCCAGCATCTGAGATACTATGGTGGTGGTGAGATGTGAGCTTCAGAAGATTTAGGGGGCTCCATTTCTGTGGCCTTTCTGGTTGAAAACCACACAGCCTCTTCCTTAGGCTGGTACTGCTCACTGTCTGTGGCTTTCTTGGACAGACATTCCATGTTCTGGGCATCTCTGACTTCTTGGAATTTCCACCATACCTTTGGCTTCACTCCCATAGCTTCACACATCCCTTTAGAGCCTGCTGACAGGAACTCTGAGCCTGTCACACTTTGCCAAGACTCCCAGGCCTTCTTTGGAATCTGGGTGGAAGCCTCCAAAGCCTTCTATGTGCATAGGACTGCAAGATTCTGCTCAGTATCCTGATTTCTTCTCATTCAACTAACATTTATAGGGGACTGAAGATAGACATAGGTACAGAACAACACAGCATAAGAAGCCAGATTTACCTTGTTTCTAAACCCCTAGTGTCTCCTCCTCACATACAGCTTCCCTTCTGACTGCATTTGAAATAGAGGCAGACAGAAGCCTCATGATAGAGCAACACACGGCAATCCCCAGATCCTGGTGTGAAACAGTGTAAGCAGAGCTGAGGGTGCCAATGACACCCCACATCCTTGGGCGTCCTGAGCAGATCAGAGGTGTGGGCATGCAGACATGAGAAGCACCAATGAGTTAAAGAACTGGCCGTAAAATGGATCCCATTTACTGTAACTTAAGAAGTTATTCATACTTAGGATCTCATAATTCTCTCTGCAATGGCAAAGAACAACTACTGTCCCCATTTTACATAGAAAACCATGTTCTAGAAGGTCTTGAATGCACAGCTAAGGAGTCTGGTCCTGGACACAGGTAGAGGCTCAGTGTCGCTTGGTCCAAGTTTCCACATTTATGCTTGATGGAGGAGGAGTTCACCAGGTATCAGTCTGGATGGCAGAAGACCCTAAATGTACACACTTCCAAGTCACCAGGCTGGGCACCAAGGTGGAGGCACAACTGGTATCTGCTGTTGGCCACACAAACCTGCCCTGGGTGTGACCCTGGCTCTTCTTCTCTTGGGATCAAATAGGCACAACTCAGCAGTGTGGCCCTAAGTTAAACCTACTTGTTCCTCTGGGACTGAGAAAACTGAGTTATGCTCCTCACAAAGGAAGGACAATCATCTCTTGTAGACTCTTTGGAACAGACACAACACTCAGTCACACCAACAAGAAGCTTTCTCTTAACATTTTCTAACAGGCAGCTCCCCCGCAAATCCTGGCCTGGAGGAAAGCCTGTTTAAGATCAGCATGTGTGACTTATGGAGCAGCTACCTGGGAGATACCCAGAATCTGCTGCTTAGGATTGAGACAGTGAAGTTTAAGACAGAATTCCTGTCCTCAAGAAATTTGCAAAATCTCTGCAAGAATGAAAACCACAACAGCACCAAAAAGAAGAAGGCACTATTCTGCTGGTGTCCATCTATCACACAGTAGTACACATTGTGTTAATTAGTCATTAAAACAATAGAGTCACCGGGACTTTATGGCTCGGTGTTTTTGTTCGTGACTTTGGCTATCATGATACTTGTTCAGCAGACACTGCAGCAGCAAACTGAAAGAAGCATCAAATTGCTGAGTGTCCTAGTGATCAAGAGATGGTCATTTTATAAAGTCCAAAATATTAAAAAAATAATGAGACTATAAACATTCAAAATACCAGAGAAGAGCCCTATCTGACCTTCTAAGTTAAGGGCACCATAGGCCAAGGGACAGGGGAGGTAAACAGTGAGAACAACATGTGTATATGAGGTCCATGTCAAGGTTGGACAGCAAGGTGTCAGTGGGCAAAACTCTTTCCACTTGGGACAGATCCTCAGAGGCCCAAAAGAGTCCAGGTGACAGCAAACGCCAGAAGAACCTGAGTCTGCCAAGCTGGGCCACAGAAACCAGTGGCCCGAAGAGCTTCTACCAGCTCTGCTCCAGCATTAGCCACCTGCTCAGATCAGCTGGGGAGATTGTGGGGCCGCTGAGAACTTCAGGGACAGACCCAGGAGGGCCTGGAAGAGCAGCTGGCTCTCTGGAGGCCTGCGACTGTGGGCCAGCTCTGTGTGATCACCAAGTAGTTTTAGGGGACACAGTGATTCTTTAACCATTGGAAAGTTGTGGATCCCTCTGGAACCTGAAGATTCTGGATTTGGTCCTCAGAGAGAAAATGCATATGGAACACGTCAAGGATATTTCTACACCACTCACCCTCCTCCAAACACCTCAAGGAATAACCGTGGAGCTCAGAGATCTCTAGTGGTCATTTTAGGTCTCAATAAGGTAGGTTGAAGGTCTGTTTGTAGGAGGCCTTCAATGCTGGGCTCAAGTGGGCTTTAAACTGCCACTATAGGAAAGCATGAGTGGTAAGAACCAAGGAATGATATGTTTGGTGTACTCACCAGTCCAAGTTCTGCCTTCATCAGAGAACCCAAGACCAAATGAGACTAATTCACACCGCACAGCAAATGTGTGGATTCCCATTATGGTGGAAGCCAGAAGACATCTTTGCTGTTGATTTGAGTGATACAATGACCTGAATTCTTAGAGGGGTCCTGCTAAGCACACACCAGCAGGCAAATCTTCATCTCCCCAGATTTAACAAATAACGAGGGCCACATGCCCTTTAAACACAGATGCTTTTCATTCTCTGGGCAGCTTGTGAACTCAGGCTTACCTGTGCGTTCTGCCTAGATGACATCTGTCACTAACTCCAGTCCAAGCTGCCAGTTGGCTCTAAGGGTTGGTTCAGAAATTCGGGACTCCACTAACATTGTGAATTAGATGAGCTGCCTCCTGTTTAAGTGGAAACTTGTCTGTCCTTCAGTGTGGTGAGGACAGGGCCTGAGAGATGCCAGAAAATTCTGCAGGAAATTCTGTGAGCGAGGAGAGAGAGGTCTTGTGTGTGGCTCTCACCCCTGACTGCACATTAGACACCTGGGGAAGCTCTTAAACCACACTGGTGCTGCTTTGCACATGAGCAGCTAAGTCTACTGTGCAACTGTGGCTGCCAACCACTGTCCTAAGTGACCCAAGAATTTAATAAGCCGGCTGCGTGACTCTAAGATGCAAAGTAAGTAATGGTGGGTGGCACAAGCCGAGTTCAGCACCCAAGAAAAGGCATTGTCCTGACTTAGGGAACAAAGCTTCTTGGAAGTTGGGTCTGGACAGCAGCAAATCTTACACAAGCACTCTGAGAGGGGAAGCGCACTCTAGACAGAGGGCAACGGAGCAATGACCAAGATGCCAGAGAGCCTGTGCTATGGGGAGGACTGGATGGGTGTGTGTGACTGAACACCTTTTTGATTGCACCTGGCCCTGCAGTTTCCGCATTCTTGAAAATGATTGAAAATTCTGACTTAATTCTTGGTTTTTGTAAAGGACTGTTCTGCAGTTGGAACTGGAGGTGAAAGAGGTTGAGGTGAAAGGTTTCTAAGTAATTTTTAAAGACTTTTCACAACAGTGTTTGAATTTGCTTCCCAGGAAGTCATTCTTAGGAGGAGAGGGAAAAGAAAAGTAGCTGAGTTTTGAGGACAGGGACAAACATAAGTTGCCTGCCTCAGACTGGGCAACGTGCTGCCATGTGCATGGCTGCCCTTCAAAACACCCAGCCTGGCCAGCTAGCTGACCATAGACTTGGAGCTGGGAACCACAGTGCTATGCCCAGACTGGAGGAGGCAGTGACAGACATTCTCCATGGGCCACTGGACATTGACACCTATTCACTCAGTCAGGAACAAGGACCAAGAAACCAAGGCAGAGCCTGACCCTGTCATAGCTCAATAAGCAGGGATTCAAATTGATCTTCATAATCCTCCTGTGTCCAAAACTGCAGAAGCAGACAACATGTGCTTTGTTATATGCACCAGCGAACACTAACTAGGCATTTAAAATGATGCTTTTGAAGAATTTTCACAAGCATTGAAAAATGCTCCATCTGTAATGTTACATAAAATTGGGTCTGAGTTCATGTTATGCAATCGTTCCCTCATTCTGTGCACGTGCCTGGGTTTTGTTCTGGGCACTACAGTATCAGTAGTGAACAAAGCAAGCAACAAGTTCCTCCTCTTGTCCAGCTCCCTTTCCCGAGGAGGAGACAAACAATAAACACACAGATAAGTAAAAGACCGTGTTATTAAGAAGTACAGTTAGGAAACATGAGCCAAGAAAGGAAGGCAGGAGGATCTTTTCTTCTTCTTTATGCTTTAATGTATTTTTGAAGAAGAAGGAGAAAAGCAATTTCAAGAAAGCAATTTAATTAAGAAATGGGGTTGGCTTATAGCTAGGACTTGTGCTAGCTTCACACGTGTGACTCTATCAGTAGACTTTGATGTTCCACTGCCAGGCAGGGAACACAGATGCTGGCTAAAGAAGCCAGGGCCCTGGTTGCAGTGACCCAGGGGACAGGGCAGTTACTAAAGTAGCCCAGTTCTAAGAGACAGGCTGGATTCAGAAGTGTGGTATTAATAGAGAGTTCTTAGAATCACAGCAGTCCTGACAGCAAGAGGACACTGGTGCCGACACCACCAAGCTCATCCCAGAACTTTCAGGCCTTCAAGAGACAGTAGGCTGGGCCATGAGGGCCATTTGCCTTCTCTTGGACCCGCGGATCTCCCCCAGGCCTTCCAAAGCCCAGATGCCCCTTCTGGCCTCCTTCCTGGAAGGGGATCATATCACAGAGGCTTGGGCAGACTGGAGTCCAAAGTGTAGCTTAGCCTCTGTTTAGTCAAGTGATTCTTGAGCAAGACATTAGCCACGCTGGGATCCTTTTGCGTGTCTGTACACGGGGGGTTCAACCACCTCCAGGAATCTTAGAGAGAACGGAAAGAAGAAGCGTTCACAGAGGGTAGGGGCAGCTATTGCGCTTACCATTAGGCCTTCTCCCTCTTCCTGTTCTCAAGCAGTGAGGTGCCCAGCGAAGCTTGTCCCCACATGAACCCAAAGAAAGTCTCCCTGCCTCTGCCCCTTCCTGCTGTCCCCTTC
Source organism: Dasyprocta punctata (assembly GCA_004363535.1). Taxonomy (NCBI): domain Eukaryota; kingdom Metazoa; phylum Chordata; class Mammalia; order Rodentia; family Dasyproctidae; genus Dasyprocta; species Dasyprocta punctata. The sequence goes on along the minus strand of RJWM01003310.1, from coordinate 42,266 downwards.
CACCACACCGCAGTGTAGACAACAGTCTCAGGAGTGAGAGTCCACAGGATCCACTTCCAGGAAGAGGAGAGGAAGTTTTCCTGGAGTCGAGGTCTCTTCCTTGCTCTCTGCTGCCCCCTATTGGTTCAGAGCTTAAAGAACCAGCAGCTCATTTCCTGTTGATGCTGTACCATTAAGGAAAGGCAACTCCAGCCAGCTAGAAATCAACTCTAGGGAGTTGGGATTGGCAGGCACGTGCCAGAGTCAAGTCCTGCCTTGCCATATGTGGCTGATTTGGGATCCTGATGGCATAGGGGACCTTGTGATCTGAGACTTCGACAAAATGGGAGACCAGGCTTTGCCTTGATCTGGTTGCAGAGGACCAGGGGAACTTCTTGTATTTTGCAGAGAGAATGAATTTGACCAAGTTCTGCAACAACCGTATGAGAGTGTTGCCATTCTCTCCATTCTCAGGTTCATGTCAAATACTATCAACCAGTCTTTCCCGCTGAGCACTCTCAGAATCCTTCTTAACACAACTACACTCCAAGCAACCCGTCCTAGGCGCTGATCAGTTAGTGTACAAGATGAACTCTGTTTTATATCTTGTAGTTTGAAGCTCAGCAGGCGGGACCTGAAGCCAGGGAAATGATGTAAATCAAAATCTCCTGCCCTGTGCTGGCTTCTGTGCCAACTTTCTCTAAGAGATCTAGGTGCTTCATGGTTGCAAGCAGGCAGTGCTGAACAAGGTACATTGAAATTCTGGGCTTCTGTGGAAGATATGAGCTATTCTACTTAGAAATTTTACTAAAGATAAGGTAGCACTAAATTAAGAATCAAAGCATGTCCGAGTCATAGAATGGCCAAGTATTCTCTTGAGGAAGCAAAGATTGCTGGCATGTAGGACCGCTGCCCAGGCTGAGTGACCTGGAAATGGCAGATAAGTGAGCACTTGGTGATCTTAAGGGAATTTCTTGGTACCTCTGTGGAGCAGCTGAACTGAACCATGAGGTACCCATTGCCTCCTGGCAACTCTTCTCCTTTGCAATGTTTTGCTTTGTTTTGTTTTGCTTTGCTTTGCTCTGCTTTGTTGGCAAGCACCAAAGCATGGAGCAAGGAGGGTCTGTTCTCAATCATCCTGTCCCACTGGCATCCACTGGGCTGTACTGGTCACCTAGTCTCCGGTTCAGTCACGCAAATGGCCGTTCCAATGGCCTCAGCCCAAGGCATCCTGGTGTATAAGACCACTTCCTATTTCTTCCATGCTGTTGTGTGGGTGTGTGAAGACCCTGGGAAACTTCCACTTAATGTTAACTCATACAGATGACATCTCCGTGACTCAGTTTCCTCCTCTGTAAATGGGCTTAATAGCAGTACCTACCTCACAGGGTTGGTACTTGGCTGGAGGGGTTAAAACATGCTAAGGGTGTCAAACACTGCGACTGTGTTCACTTGTGTTAGTTTTTGCTACTACCGATGATGAGGTGCATGTTAGAAAAGCTGTACACACAAATACCACGCTTTTACTATTTAGCACGGACATTCTGTTGTGTCTCCCTAAATGGGAGGGAAACCGTATGGTTATAATTAGGGTAGCACTGGAATATGAAGCTATTTCACAAGGGACCCAACACGGAATCCAGGAGGCTGCTTCTGTGACAGAGATGAAAAGGCAGATGGCCCAGGCAGTCAGGAATGGGAGCCTCCAGGGACTCAGGACACGACACTGGCTCTTTGACCTGTCAATGTATATAGCATTTTCATCTTTTAACAGCCACTGTGCCTTACCCGCTCAGCCCTGGCCATGCTCACAGCAGTGTCCTGTGCATGAGAGTATCATTGTCATGAGGTTGTCCCCATCAGGGTGAGAACAGAGGGAGTTAAGGGGTTGGAGGGGGTGTGCTGCCCCGGGTTTGGTACTCAGCTGGGTTGCTAAATAGAGAGAGGACACCTTGAATCAAGGTGGCACCAGATGCCCTGTGGACCAACAACCCTGAAGCCAGCTTACTTGGCCCTGGTGCAAGGCCGGGCCCCAATCTGATTGCGCTCCTGGAAGCAGGGCTTTCTTCTAGTCCTATCCTGAACCACTGGCCTTAGCCCTCTGTATAGCTACTGGGTGCTACCATCCTCAGACCCTTCCCTTGGCCTGCGGCCTGGGCCACCTCCCTGGCCAAGCATCGTCTTCTGCACTTTGGCTTCCACTTGCCATTGTCACTCGGGTCACATCTGTTCGCCAAGCAATGTGGCAGCCTGGAGATGGCAAATAAGTCTTTCCTCCTGTGCCAACACTGTAGGAGGGTTGGTTGCGCCTGCCTGGAGTGCAGTGTTTGGGAGGTGGCCCGCTCAGAGCGGGCAATGATCACTCAGTGCTGTCTGCCGCAGGTTCAGGGAGCCAGGAGGCAGCAAGCTTGTGGTATATTGGTCAAGCCTGCCCCAGGCCCATTTGCCAGATGTGGATCCTTTATCCTTGGGGGAGAAGAAGGAAGGGACAGATCCAGCCTCTGAGGGGTCCAAGAAGTTGCCAGAGGCATACCCACCTTCCGAAACTCGGAAGCAATCACTAGAGCTACAATGAGACCATTAGCAAGTTACCAGGTGGTGGCCAAGTACTGCCTGTCTAGCACCATCAGTCCTCAAAGGCAGGCAACCAAGTGTCGCAGCTGGCCAGGGACTATCACCGTGGAGGATTGAAAGTTCCACCTCCCAGGAACCCCTCACACTCAGCGATCACAGACAGTTGGTCACCATGCCGACAGGAGATGTGCAAGTGCTCACCTGTCTCCTGGCTGAGGATTGAGGCTGCTGCTTAGTAACCGGGAGCGCAGCCTCCTCTCCAGAGGGAGCGATGTGCTCAATACCCTTCAACTGTCTCTGAGCATCTCAGCTGCTCTTACATGAAATGTTTCACTAAGCTCCTGATGACTTCAGTTCCCCTGGTGACTCCATGTGGGTGAGGATGAGTATGGAGGTCTATGGAGAAGGCCATCAGGAGCCAAGGTGCTCAGGGATACTTAACCTGTCCCAGGAAATGACACCCAGGAGACTGTGTCCACGCGGTACATCTGCCAGCAGCTGTTTGATTCCAGGGACATAGCTGCAATCAGGCTAGTTTCCTTCATCCCACACCCTCCTTTCTCCAACTCACAGATCAGTAAGTACAACCTCTTCCCCCTTAAATTCCCAGTCAACTCTCACACCCAGTGAGCTACCTGCAACTAAGAACACTTTCTAGGTGCCCCCGGTGACCTTCTCCCTTGGCACCCAGGAGAAAAGAGAAGAAGAGACTATTCCTCTTTTCTTGTTCCTAGAAATTGGCTTTCTACAGCTAGAGTAAAGGGAGGGACCAAAGTAGGGCACACAGCAAAAACATTTGCATTGGTCAGACATGCAAAGCTAGCCATCCAGAGGGAAGCAGGAAATTGGAATGAACTACAGCTCCCTGGTTTGCGTCCTTTCTGCCTTCAACTTGTTAAGAAAAATTTCCACTTGCACTCAGCTATGTCTGCTCTCGGTGACATCTGTCAGCCTGGGACTTTAATTGTTGATAACAGTATTTGCCTGTTATTCGAGTACCACACAAATAGCATAAATATGATTTAACCACCCTTGCCAGAAATCACAAATTCGTATCGTGCGCACTGAATGCTAAGGCTGATTAGTGCAAAATTTAATTTTCGTTAATATCAGGCCAAGACAAGTAGAGCATGAAATTAACCTGATGTGTTAATATTGTGCTTCACAGTTCCAACTGTATTCTGCCGACATTGTCACTGGAGACAGGTGCCACTCGGCATGGGGACAAACTCCAGCAATCAGTGTGACCTGGAGGGCAGGAGGAGCTGGCCCAGGAGGTGGTCTCCCTGAAGCCATAGGAATTGCTTTTATACCACTAAAATGGTTGGGTGGGGGGAATCACAAGGAGAAGAATATTTTATGATGTGAAAATCATATGAAATTCAAAGTTTAGTGTGCATGAAATTTTACTGGCATTCAGCCACGCCCATCCTTTTTAGTGTTGTTTATAACTGCCTTTGCACTGTAACAGCAGTCTTAAGAACTCGCAATGGAGAGTGTATAAACTGGAAAGCTCTAAATATTTACTATCTGGCTCATTATTAGAAACATTTTCCAACCTCTGATCTAAGATGATAATAGTTTTCAAATGGGCTCTTTGGAGAAGGGACCAGTACATGAAAGGAAAAGAATAGGAGCTTCAGAGCTTAGCCAAAGCAGCTGTCTTTATATCAACTACACACAATGTGCTTTTGTTTGATTAAAAAAGGGATTGCAGCTAAACGAAGTCCAGGACACAAACGATAATTAAAAATGCTTTCCCTTTAGAGATGCCCATTGTGGTTCACGAATGGTGGGCTGTAAAGTGGCTACAGGAGACCCACAACTGGTCCAAAATGCAACTCAAGCATAAATTGTATGTGTATGTGTGTGACCATGTGTAGTCCTCCAGCCAAAGGACTTGGGGCCAGCGGCAAGAATTTGGGGAGATATACAATCCTCAAGGAGCACATTTCAGAAATTATAACACAGGCACAGCCTTCCCTCCCTCTGCCCGGCAAATACATCCATTCTCACTTGTAAATAAATTTATATATATGTATATATATATATATATATATATATACACATTTTTTTTTGGACCAAATATAAAACTCGGGACCTGGCATTTGCCAGGCAGGCACTGTGCCATTGAGCTATATCCCCAGCCCAAATTTGTGCATATTTTTGATTGAGTAAACCATTTGTAGTAGACCAGTATTTATGACAAGTCCCTGGGGCCTGTGAATAACACCTTGAGATATTTGGGGAGAGGGCCCTCGCCTATGTGATTAGGGTGAAGCTGTGGAAATGAGAAGGTAGTCCTGGATTATCTGGGTAGCTCCTAAGCACCATCCCAACTGCCCTAGTAAGTAGATGTAGACTGTAGCAGGCACACAGAAAGAAGGCAATGTGACAACAGAGTCACAGATTGGAGCCATGCGACCTTCAGCAGCCAGGGCAGCCACTCTTCCTTTGCTGAAAAAGGCAAAAAAAAAAAAAAAAAAAAAAAGATTCTCCTCAAGGAACTGCTATGTTTTGGACTTCCAGCCTCCTTCTGGAGGGAACCAATTTCTGTTGCACTAAGTCAAGTTTGTGTTCATTTGTTATGGCAGCCTCCAGAAACAAATGCACAGTCAAAAAGGGGTTCCGCAATTCTGGCATAATTATTTTGAGGACTTTGTGTTGAAGGCCCATGGATCACTCAGAAGCCCATTCAGATGTTTCATCTCCTAAACTACGGAGAGAGCATGAGGTCATTTACAGTAGCATATCCTAGATTCTCGATAAGTGGGTATTCCTTTCTCTTGTCAAGGCATAATTGGTTGCCTTGTCTTTTGAAGGTGCCTGACTCTTCATACATATTTTAATTAGCAGTTCCTTTTCTCTACAACGCTTCCATTTTTTGACATCAGTCAGCCACCTCTGGTAGGGATAAACCTCTTGGGAATAATGGATATATCTCAATCTTCATTTTTATTGACTTTTTATATATAGTATACATAGTATATAGTATGTCAAAGTACACTTATGAATGTTTACATCTTTGTAGCTCCCACTCAAAGTGGATAAAGCATTTCTAACACCCAAGAAGGCTCTTCCATGCCCCCTTTATGTCCAGTTCCTTCCCATAAAAGTAGCCCCTATTCCAATTTAACACAGATTATCTTTACCTGTTCGTGAATAGCATACAGTGAAGTCACACAGACTACAGTCTTCAGGGCCTTTTGTGTAGCATAACGTTTTTGAGATTCAGCCATGCTGCTGTGTGAGCTAGGAATGAGCTCTTCTCCATTGTATGAAATTATCACAACTTACACATCCGTTTTATGGTGGATGGACTCTGGGGGCCTTCCAGTATGAAGCTATTATCACCTGTGCTGCTAGGAAGATTCTTATACAGACACCACTATGGAGGAAAGCATGCATTTCTGTTGAGTGTTTACAGGAGTAGAATTTTCAGATGACAAAGCAGGTATGTAAGCAGCTTGAGTAGACACCTGTCAGTGGTTATTTATATGACTTTACCTACTCATGCTGTGCACATTTTCCTCTATTCCAACAATGCATGAAATTTGGAGCCATGCACCAAATTCTTGACAAACTTTGCCACTTTTTAACCTTTCTGCCCTTGTGGTAATTAAGTCAAAATTATATTCTCTGTGAATTAGGCCACAGTTTATACTATGTGATCCCACCTTCCTTAATGACCAGATTGACTAAATGCATACATGTGGGGGGAAAAAAATAGGCAAACCATGGGTCAACTATGACTGACACTGCTTTGCATAAAAAAAAGAGTTGAACCAATTAGATCCTCTCTGTCTCTCTCAGAAATTAGAGCAACAAAACAAAGAGAGGACAACAGGAACAAATAATGAAAAGCTGAAATGGCTATGATTAACTCACACAAGCCAAAATGGTATGAGAAACTGTAAGGAAGAAGAAACTATCATAAAGAAACAATGTAAAATAGATCAGAAAGAAACCAGCTGAGACCAGGACAGAAAGATCAAAGTACCATAAGAATAGCAGTTGAACCATCGCAGAGACAGCTTGGCCAAGTTCTGAGGTCACTAGAGTGGCCTTGGATTCAGAAAAACCTTCCAGCCTCTACCCCATAAGGCCTTTAGCAGGTCCTGTTCTTGAATGTCCATGATAACTTCTGGACCTTTTCTCTCAGTTGAGTACCCTTACCTGGAGCTCCTCCTCACTTGAGTTGAAATAGGTGGAGTGAGTCTCCTGTTGCCTACCACCAAAAATTCAGCTGTCATGCCTGATGTAGTGTGCTAGCAAATATTTACTAACCAACCATCTTGGGATGTAAAACCTTGACTAGAAATTTTTGCCAGTATCTGTGGTATAAATATTCTCACCATGGCAAAATTCAAGCTACCAGTGTGACATCATTAAACACAAGCAATGTGAACCAGCACATCATTATATAGTACTTTTGCTACATGAATGCAAATTTAACTTCGAGAGCATAGATAAGCAGTAAAATAATTGGTTGAGTATTTATGCACAATTTGGACAATTTGCACTATTTATGCAAATATTCAATTTTGTTATATATGTCTTAACACAATTTCAATTGTGTAGTTTATTTTTTATAATGCTGATGTTTGATAACTGGCTCCCAAGAATCCTGAAAATTTGACATCCAGCTTTCACGAGATGGTATGGCCCGCTCCGGAGCACCACTGAGGTAGATGCTCACTAAAGGTTTCAATCTTTCCTGGCCTTCTCTGCATTTCAGCAGGCCTCTCACTGTGTGAGTACAACTGCCCAGCCCCTAAGCCAATGCCATATTCAAATACGAGAGATAACGAACATCAGATGACAGCGTTGTGCTCAATTTTCCACAGTAGATTTCCGGCAGTGATATTCTGAACCATGGAAATAGACATGTCATGGCTTTATTTTCTTAGACAAAGAAGTGGCAGTTTTTTGATTTGGGAATTTGTTTAGGTTAGTTTTTCTTTTATCTAACAGGACAGCAAATATAAGCAAGCATGCAATATGTTCAGTATTCCTGGAACTTTTGACTTGCTGACATGGTCCTTGGATCAAAAATTCCACAATTATCTGAGCTCCTTTCACATGCCCAGCACTGTGCCAGGCACCATGCGTGTGGTACCAGTTGTAGCTTTTGCCTTTAAAGAGCCTTTAACAATAATGATGCTGACAATGATAGCTGACATTTGTTAAGTGCTTACTGTATAAATAGACTCTTATCCAAGAGCTACATGCCAATAAACACAACATGGTACCTACACTTTGTGGCAGGTACCATATTGTTTTCCTAATGTTAAAGATAAGGAAAATGAGGCACACAGATATTCAATGGGAGTCTAAGGTTAATCACATGAACCCAAGTATCCAACGCAGCAAACAGTGCTGCTGACCACTGGATCACCTCTGCTTGGTACCATCCATGCATAGCTACGCAACTAAATAAAGAAGACAATGGTTGGGTAAAGTATACTGGGATAAGTGAAGGAAATAGCAAGTATGGGATGAACTATTCTCAAAAAATGATTTTGAAGGACACTTTAACCATTGAGGAAAGGGGTGATCAAAGCATAGACTAGAAAGGTAGACAGGATTTGGTTATACCAAAACAGTGAGCTAGGTAGTTGTGGGAGAAGACAGCTTCCTGAACAAGGGTTGTGCTGGATTAACTAATGGTCAGCTTGAAACACCCAGGTGAACTGAATCAGCATGGTTCTGGGTGTGGAAGGCCCACCTGAGGTTTGTTGCCAGCAGCATTCATAGAGAACCGGAGGGGAAGATGGTGTGCTATTGATTCTCCTGGAGAGGTCTGTCGTGCTGGTTTTCCTGATGTGAACTCAGCCATTCTTGTCAGAGGAGCTCGGGTCCTCTTGCTGAGGATGGCTGCAGCTCTCTTTGGGGGAGCTCTGGTCCCTGCCCTAAGTGTCACTCCAGTGCAGATCCTCAGGCTGCTGGCACAGATCCTTCATCCAGCTGCTATAGACTTTCTAGCTTCCACCACTGAGCTTTGGGCTTTCCCACTGCAGATCCTTGATATAGACTTGCACGAGACATTTAATGGGCTCTAGACCTCCAGCTGGACTCATGGAGGACAAAGCCTTGGAATCCAGGCCCTCAGCTGGATTCTTTGGTTCTCTAGTACATGGGCAGATTCTCTTGCACTCTTCTGCATGTGACCCTTAGGGTGTATATGACAAAACAATGCTATAAATTATGTGTATTAAATCTTTCCCTTCTAAACCTTGTGTATTAAATCTTTCCCTTCTAAACCTTGACTACAACAAAGGCCTAAGAGTGGAACCAGTACGATGCATCAGGGCAGGTGTGGAGAGAGTGATGCCATCTGCACTGTGCTGAAGGCGGTGGGATCCCAGAGATATGCACGCATCAAGACTTACCTGACTGCACACTTCACATAGGTATAGCAGATCATCTATCAGTGATATCTCACCAAGACTGTTTCTAAAACTGAAGACACACAGGTGAACCTACTGTATGACTAACTTTATCTGATATTCTGGGAAAGGCGAAATGAGACCGTAATGCTAAGTGAAATAAATCAGACACACAAGGTTAACTATCCCATGGTTTCTCTCATGTGCAAAACCCAAAGTATAAATCATTTAAAGAGCAAATTAAAAGATCACTGACAGGGAACAGGGAGATAGACTTTGCGGAGATGAGAAGGGATCTGGGGAAAGGAGGAAATGGAAGAGAGGTAAGAGGAAGGGGAAGGAAAAGGATCGAGATGCAATATGTATATGCACCAGTTCTCCACAGGAAATGTGCTTATCATGTATTGAAAACAATTAACTAAAAATTAAAAACAAAAAATCAGTTGGGGATGGGGAAAAGGGAATTCGGGGGTGGAAGGTGGTGAAAAGTCTCATCTTAATTGTCAGAACTCTCCTGTCAAGCCTCATGGAAGCGTACATTCACAATGGTGAATTTTACTGCTTATAAATGCATACCAATAAATCTGACTGTTGTAACAGAGTGAAAAGACCATACACACATATACACATCTGAATTTGTTTGCTAACAGAGGTCAATAAATAAATTTTTCTCCTGCGGAGGCTGAAATGTTGAAAAATCCAGTAAAGTCTTCAAAGACGGGCTCCCCACATGTGTATGGCCCCTCACAGTTTTTAGGTCTTTTCATATCTTGTGTGTCATGTGACCAGGCCTCCAACCCTAGCAGGAAGGGAGGGGAAGGGACGGCGCACTGTTTGGTGAATGTAGAAACTGAAGCCAGGTGGGTTTGACAGTCTTGCTCAGCATCACATGGTTCCGAAGGGGTGGAGTGCGGAGCAGGACGAGCAGGCCTTCTGACTTCCAGCCTGCTGGTCATCCTTATACCCGTCGGTCATTCCCCAGGCCACCTGCAGCCTTGAAGCCATGGTCTCATGTGTTCAGAGAGAAGGAGTCAAAATCGAGACTCCCATGGGGTGGGGGCGAGGCTCCTTTCAGTCTGCACTCTGCATTGAAAATCACAGTGGAACCACTGATAAGTTGTGCTGATAGCATCTCGGCACATCAAACAAGAGGTAAAGATGGGGACTGCAGTGGTTTACCTCCCGAGAGTCCATAACCTTAGTCCAGCTATGCATAAAACATCAGACAAACCCAAGCCAAGGGACAGTCTATAAAGCACCTGCATGGTATTCATCAAAACTGTCAAGAGTATCAAAAACAAAGGCTGAGAAACTGTCACAGACCAGAGCAGACTAAAGAGAAACAAGTAAGTGTAATGTGGTATCCTGGATGAGTTCCTGGAACAAAAAAAGGACATTAGAGGGAAAGCTAGTGAAATGCGAATAAAGATTGGAGCTTAGTTAATAATAGTAATTGCCAGTGTTTGTTCCTTACTGCTGATGAAGGTACCATGTTGACATAAGATGTTAACAACAGGAGAAACAAAGAGAGATGGGTTTATGAGAACTCTCTGTTCTACCTTTGAAACTTTCCTGCAAAACTGAAATTATTCCAAAATAAAAAGTGTATTTAAAAGAATCGTGGTGAAGCACTAGATACTTCCTGTTGAATCTCCTCCCCAGTAAGCAAAGGATACACTTTATATTTAGCCAGGATAATTAATTTTCAAGCCAAGGACAAGAACTTCTCTGCGTTGGCTCATAAAACCCCACACAAGGCCGACTGGGGCTAAGGGTCATCAAGCTCCTCCGCCTGCTGGAGCCTTCTGTCTTCTCCGTCACAACACAGCCTGGCTCTTTGAACTCAATCAAGGCTCCCGGCCATATAGGATCTGGGTCAGAGGGCAAAGGCAACTGCCACACTGCTGAGGGTGGGCTGAGGGACGGCCCATCTGAGGCCTGGAGATTTCCAGGGTTCTGTGTGTGCGTGTATGAGAGAGAGACAAACAGACAGACAGACAGGCAGACAGAGTGGACAGAGGGACAGAGGCAAGCCAGCGTTGAGTAAGGAGGTTAGGGCAAGCGACCTGTAGCACAATCCTGAAAATAATCTCTCAGCAGGGAAACAGCAAGTTCTTTTGGAAAGCAGGAAAAGGATGTTGAGCAACCTATCACACAGGACTTTTCAATTATTGGTAAATAAATGAAAGGCTGAAACTGTCTTCCAGTACCAAGAGTAATAGTCTTCTCGAGCTCCCTCTTTCTGCCCTCCGTCCTCTGTGAGCACTCGGTGAGGAGCTTTCCGCCCTGAATTCTGCCAAGGACACCTCCTGCACACAGCCTTTCCTGTTCTGATTCTGATCATCGCCACAGTGCTCCTTCTTTTTCCATCACAGCCTCCTTCTCTTCTCCTCCTGTCTTAAAGCATTATTCTGCTTCCCAGTGTGGCCACTCTCCTGAGGACTTGCCCTGGCTTGTGTCCTTGGTGGCAGCCCACAGAGCACAGTCCCTCCAAGCCATGCCTCCAGAGCACCCTTAGGGGCCAGGTGGTCCTCTCAGACAGGCCCTGCTACAGAATCCACTTGGGCAACAGGATGCAGAGCCCACACCTGATGTCCTTCCTACAGAGCAACTTTGAGACGTTTGCCCATTAAATGTATTAAATGTCTCTTCTCAATCGGCTCATCCAGGAAAAGTGAAGTTCGGGTGAGGATTCAGTCAGGAGAAATCACAGGAGTAATTTTAGCAGAGATAATAACTGTAAATAGTTGTTCACCAAGAGTTGGAGAACTGGGAAGGCACAGAAGGAACACTGCAGTGTCACCAAAGTCACCACAGGAAGCACCCTCAGCCAGGGCTGGGGGGACAAAGGGCCACTAGGAACACGCAGAAGACTCCCCCGGAGGTGGAACCCGGACCTCTGAGGAGGGGGTGCCACCTGGCTGGGCTGGGATTTCCAATGGACTGGACTTGAGAGAGTGGAGAAGAATGAAAGCCAGACCTAGCTGTTCCGTTGAAATCAACTGCAGTGCCAAGGTGAAGAGCATTGCTAGGCGATGGCCTTAGGAATTGGAATCAAGCACCAAGCAGCGTTTCCTTCCTCTTGCTGCCTGTCTCTATGTAGCACCCCCTACTGGCCGGACCTGAGAGGGATCCAGCAGTCAAAAGAGTAACGCCGGCCCCAGCACCGTAAAGCAGAGTAGGGAAGAGAAAGTGGGAGTTTAGACGCAGTAGTTTACTAACCAACAAGAGGCCAGTGGAAACGGAAAAGGAAGACGCGGTGTAAATTTCCAATTGGTCAAATGAATGTTCTAAAAATAAGCTAGATAAATATATACACATGCAAATAATGTTCTAATGGCAACTCCCAATTTCTGATCTCTAATATTTACTGAGACTTGCCAGGAATCAGACAAGTGACCTATTTCACCCCTCGCAACAACCTGAGGAGGTGGATAACAAAAGAATCTTAATTTCCTAGATGCACACAGTGAGACTTAGAGAAGTTCAGTCGTTTGTGATGCTCAGAAAGTGGTAGACCCAAGACTGGAGCCATAAAGCTCACGCTCTTACCTGCCACGCACCACAGCTGCAAAGTCTGCTATGGCTTCCCACTAACACTGTCTGGACCCTCTCCAGCCAGAGAGCTACCAGAGCCATCTACACTCAAAGCCATGGTGGTATCAGAGAGTAACGGGAGAGTGTGCTCCACATTAGAGCACACACACAAGCAGAACACCAAAGGGGAAGCAGGAAAGAGTGCTTCCATATCAATGCCCTGGCATCCCATGCAGCCGAGAAAAATATGACACAGACATATGTATTAACATGCCAAGGTAATAACAGCTAACATTTAATGAGACATCCCGATGTGGTGTGCACTATATTAAGGGCTTTTTTTTTTCTTTGCATCACCATGTTTTACGCTCACAACAACCTGATACAGTAGATCAAATCATTACCGTGTCCAGTTCACAGATGAGGTAACTGAGACCCCAGAGAGCTTGCATAGCTTACTTAAGGTCCCACGCCTAGTAATTGATGGGGTGAGTGTCTGAAGCAAGGCGATCAGGTTTCAGAGCACACAATGTTAACCACCACACTCTCTTGACTCCAGGAGAATATAAAAGCTTTTGTGACACTTTATTCTATTAAAAAGAAAATGTGTCTAGATAGTATTGCACCCTGTCTATACAAAATGAATATACATACAAATATTTGCATGTAAGTAGAAGCATATATGTGGGGGGTGTTCATTTTAATTCATAGAGCAAGGTCTGGGAGGGCTTATAATAAAATATTAACAGTGGATAGCTTTGAAGCATGGTTTGATGTTTTTACTTTCTTATTTTTGTATAACTATATAGTTTCTACAGTAAACAGTCTATGGAATAATAGTTGACGGATTTTATTTTTTTAAAGAAACAATGTCATCTGAGGGAAAATGACCTAGAAATTTGACAAGCTTTACAATACTAGAATAGAAAAAAAAAAGAAGAAGAAGAAACATGTCACCCACAGATGGACACATTAGAGAAGACATTCAACAGCACCTGCTTCCCTTGGGCAGGATAATAAAAAACAAGTTGCCGACAGTCTTTTCCATACCTGAATAAATAGGAGCCAAGCCTTGTGCAGTGTTTTAACTGTGTTCCGTTCACTGCACTGCACGGGCCGGGGGGTTGCGGATGTACTGAACACAAGCATGGATATCCACTCGTGTCTCCCAGATTGTAATCAAGATCACTTGGTCCCTCAGAGCGCCCAATTGTTGTGAGCTGGATACCGTTGTCTGTCATGGAAGCTGTGATGTTATCCCTTTGCATCGGGAGTATTTGCTCCAATTTCCCCCAGCCACGTGTTGCCTTGGAAACATCATGATTCTCAGAGAGATCTAAGTGAAGGAAAATAATAAAAATAATAAAATCGTCCATGTAAAATCTGTCATGCCACCGAGATGCCTTGCTAACCCTTTCCTCTGGATAAAAAGTCACACAGGCAGAGTGGCTCCTACCCTGTGTCATACTGATCATTTACAATTAGAGAAAACACGTTGATCTCTGCTCTCTGGATAACTTGGGTCAAAGTAGTTTTCCACCAGAATGAAGCAGATTGCCAAGGCCAACACTTTCATGAACAGAAAGATTCAGTCCTGTGTCTGGACACTGAGATGAAAGAAGCCTCTGCAGGAGGAGGCGAGGAAGCAGCTTGCCGTCAGGGCTTTAGTCCACGTGGAAAAGACCTAGTGCAGTGGAGGCACACCTATGGCACGCGTGTTATTGCAGGCTGTTTGCATCCTTGAAAGCTCTAAAATGCTCACCTTCGCTGGCCTAGTGCAATCCAGACAGCCCTCCCTCAGTCTAGAGCTATGGTCAGCAATAGGTCAAACATTTAACATTTTCAGCTTTGCAGCCACATTGGCTTTGTCGCAACTACTCAGCTCTGCCCTTGGAAGGTAAAAGCAGTTATGCACCATAGGTAAAAATGAATGAGTGTAGCTATGTCCCAATAAAACTTTATCTATAAAACACACAGTGGATTAAGTGTGTGCATATGTGTGTGTGTTGTGCTCAAAGATTCCCCTGAGGAAAACCTGAGAGTTGGCAAAGTTGCTCTTATTGTTGGTTTATTCAGAAAAGGCACTGCAACCCTTGGCCAGCGTCTGGCATGAATATTGGGAATCAGAAGTAGAAAAACAAAGTCTCCAGAGGTTATGTTTGAGAGAGGAGGACATAGTAAGCAAGTTTTAAAAAAAATAAGAATTTCTGGTAATGATAAGTGATAAAAAAAACTACAGTTAATGTAGTGGGGAGAGGGACCCCCCCTTAGATCACATGATCAGGGAAGACTCTTAAGCAAGCCCCTCTGAACTCACATGAAATTGAGGAGAAGGGATGGCAAATGCAGAACTGGGTAAAGAACAGGCTCTCCAGAGTGAAGAACCTACATCAAAGGGCAGGAGGCAAGAATAGGCTTAACGGGTTTGAAAACCAGAAAGACCAGCCTGACCGGAAGTAACATAGCAAACAAGCAGAGCATGGCTTCAGGTAAGGCTGTGACATAGAGGTGGTCAAGGGCCACTGCATGACCTTATGAGTCATAGGATGTCACCAGACGGCCCCTTGCCCCTGTGCAGCGGTCCCGGCTCTGTGTACTCACCTGAACTCACGGGCTCAGAGCTCCCTTCACCCAGCGGGGGAGGCTGGTCCTGGGTTTGTAAAGATGCTGGTGGTGGAACAGTTTCCCCTATCAGGTGAGCACACTTGCTTTCACCCAAAGCAATGGAAGACAGATTTAAACAAAACGAATGCATTCATAAGGTTTTAGGGACTCGACCAAATGTCTTCCAAACACCCCTCTTTCTTAAAAGCAATGTTTAAAGTTGGGGATTTAGCTAAGTCACATAAGCGCCTGCCTGGCAAGTACAAGATCGTGAGTTCGATCCCTGATACAAAAAATAGCAATGTTTAAGCCAAGCAGAAAAAGGAAGCAACTAGCCAAGTGACTCAGGGCTGTATTTGCAAAATAAAATATGTACAGCCTAAAAAAATAATAAATAAATAAATGGAATCCCTTTTGGTTCCATATTCTCTATTCTCTGTCAAAGACAATAATCTGAAAACTGAAAGTCATAGAATATACATGTTTAAGAAGACATTGAAACTCAATGTGATCTAGTAAGATGGTTGTAAGCTATTTGAAATAAGATGAATGACCAGGCCAGAAACAATGACAACCCAGGATAGCGTAGGCATCTCCAACACCACTGTTGGAATGAGACTTGGAGAGGAGACAGAAAAGGCAATGCAAGTTGGGCGTGGTGGCACACGCCTGTAATCCCAGCAATCAGGAGGTTGAGGCAGAAAGATTGCCATGCGTTTGAGGCCAGTCTAGGGTACACAGTGATTTCAAGACCAGCCTGAACTACCTAGCAAGACCTTGTCTCAACCCCTCACCCAATAATAATAATAAAATAAATCTCCTAAAAAAAGAAAACCCTAGAAAATCAGGGGGTTAAAAAAAGGCAATGTTAATCTTTTCAGAAAGAGTCAGGAGACAGATTCCAAAACTATCAATCTCCAGAAAAATAATAAAAGGATGATTAAGTAGTAGTATTTCATGAACAATGGGAAAGAGGTAAACACTAAAACCAGTATGGCCCACTAAGATCAAATCGCAGAAGATCTTCTTGCTCATTTGATAGGGTGGTCACATACAACAGAATTTTATTATACACCTAAATTCGAGCACCAGGCTGCAGCATATATGAGACAGACATGGTATCTACCTCCAACAGTGGAGGTCTTTAGGAATACGCTACTGGGCTTTGTACTCAATCCTCCCTTGTTTAACACTCTTACATGGAGTCTCCTAGTAGGGTGGATTGAAGCTAATGAAAAGAAATTCAATATTAATGCAATAAGTTATATTGAGAAACCTCTTCCCCCATTGCTTCATGTGGTCCTAGATACGGTTTTTGGAAAGCATTTGAATCATGGAGACTCTATGGCTAAATGTGCTTGCCATGAGGCGGTGGTTTGGGCACAAGAAGCAGGTCACTGGGGGCGTGATCAGGAAGGGCAGAGTCTTTTCTGGCTCCTTGCTTCTCTCTCTGGTTCCTACCATATGCAAGCAGCTTTTCTCTGCTGTGTCCCTCTACCATGCTGATACAGCCCTGGACTCAGCCAACCATGGACTTTGTCAGAGAGCCAACATAAACCTTCCTTAATTGAAGCAGTGGATGTCAGCAATTATGACACAGCAGTAAGAAAGAACTAAGTCAATGAATAAATACTCAATCTTTCACAAGTTAACTAAAAGTATAGGGTGTAGACTTGTGCTTAGGTATAGTCAGCTGACCATAGATGTTTACCTTCTCTCCCTCCCAGACAAAAAGAATGGAAAAGAGGCATTAGAGGATGTGATATTTCAATAAATTCTTGCCAGTTTGCCTCACAGAACCTTGGAGAAGTTAAAGACTTGATCAAACTTCCACGGAGAAGGGCAGGGCAGCATAGACTGCAGACTATTCATGTCCTGAACACGAGAAGCCTTGTCTTTCTTTCCTACCAGACATGCAGGGTATAGTATCTAGGTGTGCATGCCACCCTACTCACCACCAGCTGTCCCCAGGGAAGAGGTCCGGGCATGAAACTGAACAATCCTAAATGAAAGACACACATAGCAACACGTCTGTTTCCCCCAATGTCAGCCTCCTGCCCAATCACCCAAGAGCGAATCCTGCCAGCTGGGAGGATCATGATCCTTAGAGAGAGGCAATGCTCAGCTAGTAGAAAAACAGAAGTTGAAGGAAACAGATACAGCGCAGAAAGAAAACACCTGCAAAGCAACAACAACCGAAGAAACCAATCTAGCCAGTTTCCTTAAAAATGATATTGCATATTTAATAAAGAACAGAATATTATAAAGAATACAAAAGAGTATTTGAAATTACAAATATAGCCTATATAAAAGAAATGAAAGAGTTGGGATATAGAGTTGAAATTTAAGCAAAAAAGAACTGAAAATATGAACTCAGAATAAGAGATTTCACAAATGAAACACAAAGACTAATGTCCAACCAACAAGAATTCCTGAAAACGAGAACAGAGAAAAAGAGAAAGGAGGAATTGAGTGAATGGATGGATCTCCAAGATGAAGGACCCACGTAGCCCAGCACAGCAATGACAAATGGCCCTCAACAAGACTTTTCATAGCACAATTCCAAGCTCTAGGAATTAAAAAGAAAAAAAAAAAAAAAAAAAAAAAAAAAAAAAAAAAAAAAAAAAAAAAAAAAAAAAAAAAAAAAAAAAAAAAAAAAAAAAAAAAAAAACCTTGATGCTTCAGAGAGTAAAAGCAAGCTACTTTCAAAATACTAAAATCAAACTGACAGGACCACAGGACCTCTCAAGAACAAAGCCATATCTCAGTGCAGTGTTTCTCGAACTATCTGCATGTGGCCAAGGACCATACTTTATTCTCAATCTGTCAGTGACTGCTATGAAACAGAGTGCAAAATAAAAAGTAGAATAGTGGATAAAAGAAAGACCAACACGAAAATTCAAAAATTTGTCTAAAACTAAAAACCACCCCCATGTTTTAGTATAAGCTTCACTAGACATAAGATGACTCACTAGACATAAGATAACCTGTGCTGGACTTAGGTTTCACGCACATCTGCTGAGGTAGCCAGCAAGGAAGGGGCTAGAAAGAGGCAGGCTGGTGATTCCAATGGGCTTCAACCACCTGCTACTGTCAGATCAGATCTTGTGCTTGTTCCTCTTAGACCGACCATGGACATATGCAGAAGTGGCCAGCAGGGTTGCCCTCTCCTAACATCTGCTGAGGCTTATTTCCTCTTTCCTTTGCATTCTGGCAGTCTTGGAGAAAAATTTTAAAAACCCTAAAATATTTGTACTCCATTCAAGTTAACACATTTTCTGTAGGTATTTCTGCCACTAAAATCATTTTTCTTTTGTTGTTGTGGGCTTTTTAAATAAGAGAAGAGGGTGGGGGGACCAAATTAATTCCTTGGCAACCAAAAAATCTAATTAATCAAACACAGTTCTCAGTCAGTCACAGCCTCTTCAGTCAATGGAAATAGTAGCCAAAGGAGAGAAGGAATATTTAACTTGGTAAATCAAGAAAAAAAAATCAAGCATTTCTTCAACTATTGATAGAAACTGCATGAGTCGTGGGCAGAGTCTTTGGAATCATTCTGAGAGGGGTGCTCAAGCAAGCCTGGCTCTGCTACTTCCTGGCTGCATGACCCAGAGCATGTGGCTTTGGCCACCTGATTCAATTGTCCCACCTACAAAATGGAAATAATAATAATACCCTCTCAAAGGGTCTGTAGAACCTTTGCAGTGTTGGTCACATTGAAAACACTGTGTTGCTGATGATTTATTAGCATTGTCACACGCTTCTGCACTTACATAAATTAAGGGAGGAACCGATTTTAGGCTTTTTCTAAACCTTTTTTTTAAAACTAAGTGTGTTATACTTTTGGGAATACACTCTGAGGAAATAATAGGAGATGTGTGGAGAAGATAAGTAGCTGTAGGGAAGTTCATTGCACTGTTGATTCTAATCAAAGCAAGAAAATCATCTCAGCACCCTAAATAGGGTTTGGTAAAATTTTGTGGATACCCACAAAATAAATAATCATTCTTGAAATTGCCACCATTATTGATGACGCACGTGCTTCAGAGTTAAGTGAAAGACTGCTTAGGAAGCCAGTTACCAGTTTTCAAGTGTGAGCTATATTTGTTTTGGGAAAAGTGTTTTGTGTGTCTGTGTATATGTGGGTACAAAAAGAAGCCTTCCGAAAGTATGACCAAGGTTGTTTTTCTCTTGGTGATTTTGTTTTGGGTTTGAGTGTTTTTTTATTTAGTCCACGAGTATTTTAATTTTCTTCATGAATATATTCTTTGTGATTTAAGAGTTTTGAAGTTTTACTTTACCTTTTATAAAGAGAACCACACATTTCCTAACACCGTCCAGCCTCCCAGCTCTCTGGATGTGACCCTAGAAGGACTGGAAGCCAGGCCTGGAGCCTCTGTGAATACTCAAGGTGCAGTTATCTGAGTCCCAGTTGTGAACCTGATTTTCGCTCCCCTGCCCTTGTGATTTCTACCCTAGCCACCAGGGCTGTGCCCCCAGCTTAGCAGGCAGTCACTTCTGTGAGAGACAAAATTCCATCCTGGTGCTAAGTGGGGTCACCCGTGATCACATGCAGGGTTTGTGTGTGGAGCTCTACCTGATAGCTTGTGTCACCTTTGGGGAGAATGAGCAGGCCAAACCCTTTGCAGAACTTTCAGCCCCATGAGTTCTGTGGCAGCACCAGGCCGTGGCCTGCCTGCTCCCCTCTCCCCAGCCCTCAGCTGTCACCTGCCCACACCGACACCAAGCTTCAGGGGGCTGCCGTCCCCTCCCCTCCCTTCAGAGTCTGAACTGGACTTGAACCCCATCCGCTCAGCTATAGCCCGTCCCTCTCCCTCCCCCTGGCAGAAACCTCCGTCACGTCTCTGATGTCAGTCGCTTAGAGCAGCTCAGGGGTAAGGATGACATTTCACCCATGGGACCCTACCCCCACCACAGCCTTTCGGATCGAGTAGCTAACTGGGGGCCCATGGGCTGAATTCAGTTGTGAATGGACTTTGGCCTTTACACTGGGTATTGAAAATGTGAATTTGTTGCCAATGTATAAATATCATGAAAGTTTTCATTAAAAAAAAAAATTGGTTTCTTGCATCTCCTGGGGGAACCCCACCATCCTGCATTCCCAATGGCAATGTACGGCTGTTGCTGAAAGAGGACTACGCAGTTTGGAAAGGGGCCAGTGTTCGAGTTTCTACAGGCCCCAGCAGGCCTGTTCTGCCCATGTGTGGTAACTGTCTGGCTTCTGAAATATCTGGCTTTTCAGTCTCTACCTTCAGAATGCTGCGAAACAGTGAAAGACAGGGAGGAGCCTGCAAAGCTGCAGAACAACCTGTGAGAAGCTGCCTTCTCTGCCCTTGCTGGAATCAGGTCCTGGTGTGTGGGTCAGGAGTGCTACCTGATGGATGGATGGCCCCCTCTCTTACACATCCTCCCCCTTTCTTATCCTAATTCCCAGATCCCAGGTGTCAGGACGTGCAGCAAGCTGCAGGCTTATCCGGCTGCCTACCTTCATCCTCCACTTCACTGGGCTGGTAGGAGCTCTGACTCGGAGGGTAACCACCGCGTTACACAGCTGAAGACAGTCAGCACAACCCTCTCCTCTCCAGGGCTGCCTTTAATTCTCACAGCAGCCCTCAGCGGGGAGGAAGGTTGTTTCGTCTGCACATCTGACACGTGAAGAAGGTGAAATGAGGCTCAAAGAATAGACGCGCAGGTCTGCAGCCCAGATCTGCTCATGCTCAGTGCAGGCTCTTCCCGTGGAGCCAGGCTGCCAGATCAGAGTTCCTTTGCAGAGATTTGGACAGCAGCAGCCCAGGGAACAGGAAGGGGAGGCCAGAGCTGTGATTTTTCACAGATCTTTAGCTCAGTTGGGAGAGGACTAAGCTACAAACAAAACCAAAATTGCATTGTAAAAAAAAATAAAAAAAAGGAGGAAGGGAAGAAGGGAGAGACGAAAGGAGGGAGGGAAGAATGGAAGGAGGGAGACAGAAAGTACATGTATGGGGCAAAAGATGACTATCCAGGTCTTATTCATATTCTCCCTAAATGATTGGGGCTTAAACTAATCCCACAACAAACCTCAAGATTATGGTTTCAAAAGCCTCTGAACTTCCACGCACGGTTCGTGAAAATCCAAGAAAAAATGTTAAATACCAAACTTCAAGCACAGCTGGCCAGAGCGGAAGGGCGATGCTGTCCTAAGAGCTGCCAACTCCGATTTAGTTTGAAGACACGCTGCAATTTCGTGCGCCATCCCACAATCTCATGCAAGACGTGAAACAAATGTTCATAATGGAACAGCACCTGTTGGCTCTCGGGTGGACGAAGCAAACCTGGGGCCAAAACAGTTCTTCACATGAGATGAGATACTTCCTCTGTAGAGGAAAAAACAGTAAATGGGAAATTGAAAGGATTGTAATGGAACCCCCAAGGTAGGTTGACTAGGATATTCTGTGTTTATTCACTTCAACAAATAGTATGTGTGTTTCTGTGTGTGGATCTCAAAGAGGATTAGGACAAAGTCTACCCTCATGAGCTCACCATTCCAGCGATATGTTCCTCCAGTTTCCTACATGTAGATATTGTGTTTTCCAAGTTAGCCTGCCACAGTAATATTTCTGGTCATATCTCTTTCAAAACCTTTCTACTCTCCTGAAAGAAAGAAAGAAGAAAAGAAGAAAGAAAAAAAAGAAAAAAGAAAGAAGAAAAGAAGAAAGAAAAAAGAAAGAAGAAAGAAAGAAAGAAAGAAGAAAGAAAGAAAGAAAGAAAGAAAGAAAGAAAGAAAGAAAGAAAAACCTTGCTGCTCTTCTACCTCGAAGTGGGGTGTATTTTCCTCCCTTTGATTCTGAAAGGCCTTTGTGACTTCTTTGACAAGTAACACCCAGAAAAACAGATGTTGGCCATCTCCTGAGGCTCAGTCATAAGAGATGACAAAATCCCCCTGCTTCTGTCTGGAAGACACTGTCTTGTGGGTTGGGGGAGGCAGCACCATCATGCTGGAGGAAGACCAAGCTACACCATGCAGGGAGACCTGGGCCAGGCAATGTGGAGAGAGGCTGAGGGCCCCAGCCTCAAGCCAGCCTGAGTCCCAGGCGAGGGAGTGAGTGAGCTATCGAATGAGTTTAGTCTCTTCCCCTTGAGTCTTCCAAGACTTTGGGAAGGGTCGAGATATTATGGAGTGGACACAGATCACCCCTGTTGTGCCCTGCATGTTTTATGACCCACAAAATCCGTGAGTCCTAATCAATGTTTCTCTTATGCCACTAAATCTTGGGTAATGTGTTACTCAGTCAGAATAAATGAGATATCTTGGGTTTTGAGCACAGCATAGGGTTTCAGAGCCAGAGAGAGCTGGTTTAATACCAGCCGACAATTTGCACTTGTAAGGGTCTGTTGCAGTTACTTCATCTGTGCGAGCCTCGCTTGCTCTCTCAGTGGCATAAGAATAATTTCTTCCTTGTGTGGCTGCTCTGGGGAACAATGTACAAAGAACACCTAACCCAGAACTGCAGAATCAGAGAGCAACTGCTGGGGCCATCTGGATGGACTGCAGTCATCTGTGACCACTGCGGCTGTCAAGCAAGTCTCCTTGAAACAGGTGGGATGGACGCGGCTTTGAATAGTCTGGGCAGGCGGAGAGGGGAGCAAGACTCCCAGGTGGATCCAGAGACCAACCCCGGGAGGAGTTTTCATTTACTCCAGGTTGGGTCCAGAAGGGCTTACCTGCCCCACTGTCCTGCAGGGTCGGTCCCAGGGCTTCTAAAGTCACTTGGAATTCTTGCTTTATGCTAGAAACAATTTTCACCCATTGACCTAGTTTCTGCCCACCCTTTGTCTGATATCCCAGAAGACAGTTAAGCAAAGAAGCTGCTGAGAATCCAGAAAAATTCCTAGCAACTGCCTAGAGACTCTCCCGCCTCTGTGATCTCCACCTGCTCCATCCTGAGCTTTGACCCACTTCTATCCTTGCACCTGCTCTTTGTGTTTGTGGAAGTTTCTTGGTTGCATCAGACTGAATTTAAATGCTCTCTGAGGCCTCTGGTTCCTACCAAAACCCAACCTCATCACTAGGCTAACCAATCCAATAACAAGAACCTACTAAATTAGCCCAGGACATTAACAAACTAGTGGAAAAGACACTATACTCGGCACATTCTTAACCCTGCTCTGTTACCTAACTTGGCCTACTTAGCATGTGGACAACCACCCTACAACCTGTAGTTGGAGCACTTCATTCCCCACCACCTTCCTACCTTCCTCGGGCCTGGAGTCTTTCCCTGCGGTCTGCCGGCAGCTGTCGGGATACAGACTTCTCTGTTGCTACCTGTTCATCTCAGCTTCTTTCACAGCACCGAGGACATCCCCTTCACCAAAGACCAGGCTACCTTGAAGAATGCACATGCTTGGAGTGGATGAGGAAGCAGATGGAGTAGGATGGGGGAATTCACAGAATCCAAAGAATGCAGAAGCAAGCCCTGGGGCAGCTTCCCCTGCTCTGACCTTTCCCGGTAGTCAATTAGCTCTACAGATAAGGTGTCTGTCCAAAAGCTCTCAGAATCATGGTTGTCCAGGGTAGAAAATAAAGAGTGCTGGATTTTCCAGGTCTTTGTACTTACTGCTGCTAGCTATCGAGGCAAGTGTCAAGAAGTTTATTAAAAACAGTCCTTTCAATGCAAGTAAGTTGAAAATGAAGTTATCTCCAGTTATCAAGAACCCAAGTCAACCAAAGTAACCTGGCGGGTGCTCCACAAATACTTCCCTACATGCACAAGCTGACTCCATGAGGGCAGAGGCTAGGTCTGTGTTGCTTGTTTCCACACTTGCACTGCCCAGTGCCATTCTGTGTAATAAATGTTTCGGGGACAGGGATTATTATACTGCAGGATGGACCCATGAGGACCTTGGCCTCAGGGGACTAGAAAGAAGGGGCAGATGAGAGAAGCCCTGGGAAGGAAACCTTGGCAGACAAATTTGGTATGGAAGGTGGAAGAAACCGAAGGATGCTGGGTACCCCTGACTCGGAACCTGAGATTCCTAGAAGGCACAGGAGACTCTGAGCAACCCCCCCATGGGGGAGGGGAGGACACGATGACTGCAAAGGGCAGAGACCCAGTGGCAGTGTGAGTGGACACCATGAGATAACCTGGAAGGCAGGAAGGCAGGCACGCTGAGCACCAGAGTTGGCAGGATTCTCACAGGGCAATGTCTAGCAGGCAGCTGCTGAGATAGGAGCCACCCTCTGCAGAGGTGATAATCAATCAGTGGAAGCCAGTGGAGGATGGAGGAGGGAAGGCAGTCTCCAGGCACAGGGTGGAGTCCAAGGTGGTAGGCATATTTAGCCTGAAGATGAAAATGTCCAGCTGGCATGTGGTGGCCACTTCCTGCCAACAGCAGAGCTTGCTGTGTGAGGGAGGTGTCTGGTGTGGTGCACCGGGGACAGTCTATAACCCAGGGCTGTGGAATTTTTAACTTAAGTTACTAGAACTCCAGGACTCCAGGAACAAACAGAAATGATGGAGAGGGACCTGATGGACAGAGAGAGTGTGAAAGACAGCTGAGTCATAAGGAACTGTTCAAAGAGAGGGAGACAAGCATCTGGGGAAGAAAGCAGAGCCAGCCCAGGGAGGTAGGGGCAACTGGGAAGGCTGGAGGGCACCTAAGGCAGAGGACCCAAGGACCCAGAAAGGGAATGCAACCTCAAGGGGAAGAACCAAGACCAGGAAGATAAAACTGCAGGGATGTGGATTTCAGCCTAGCAGCAACTACTTTTTCCTTCCAAAGATGGGACAGAGTGACAGGCAAGATGTAAATTTCCCATCACTAAGAACATTCCACCCAAGGCTGGATCCCCCTTGGAAGGGAGGCGCAAGAACACACAAAGGCTTCATCTAGGCTGTGGGACCAAAGAAACTTAGGGTCTCTCCTACGCTGGGGCACTAACTCTTTCCATCTATCACCCTTCATGAATATCACCCACCAGCTGATACTTCCTTCTTTATGTACTAATTCATAACTTCTCCCCTCACTCCTTATCACTGTATTATTATCCATCACTGTAAAGCACATTGTTCTAGGTTGTGTCCCTGGTGGGTTGGTGTTTGGGGCCCTCAGGAGGTGACTGGATTTAGAGGAGGCCACAAGGGTAGAGCTTCCATGGTGGGAACAGAGAGGGTCCCTCCTGTGAGAACGCACTAAGGTTGTGGCTGAGTATGAGCCAGGAAGGGGGCCTCACCAGACACCCAAGTTGCTGGTACCCCGATCTTGGGCTTTTCAGCCTCTAGAACCGTGAGCAATTGCTTGCTGCTAAGCCACGTCTTCTGTGGTATCCTTAGCCTGCACTGAGCCAGAGACTGTCCCCAGACTTAGTACTTAAAAAACTGTGTGCTATCTCACAGTTTCTGTGGGTCAGGAATGCAGTGACAGCTAGCTGCGTCCCGTGACTTTGGTCTCATAGGCTACAGTCAGGGTTCTGGCTGGGGTACGTTCCCTGAAGGCTGTGACTGAGGACCTGCTTCCTGTAAACGCCTGTGACTGTGGGTCAGAGGTCACCCCCTAGTCCCTGGCTGCATAAGTCTCTGCAGGGCAGCTTTGCCTCATCAGATCGACCAAGGTGGAAGGCACAGCTTTTTGCCCCCTAGTCAGAAGTGAGCCCCGTCACTTATTCTTGTATCCTATGTCTAAGCAGCAGGTCACAAGGTCCATCCCACACCTGCGAACAGGGACTCATAGAAGGAATGCAGTGACAAGGCTCTCCATGATGTCAGAAGCCACCTGCCACTCTCGTTCCTGCCCACGCCCCAAGACAAGCTCTGTGATGGCAAGAGCCTCATCCGTCTCCCGCACTCCCCACCCCAGTGCCTGACACGCAGCAGGGGTCCATGCGTGCAACCAAAGGAAAAAGCAAGGAAAACTGCAAGTTCCATAAGCTACCAGTTTGCACCCTAGAAGGTCATTTGGTTTTCGTTTTAATTTTATTTTACCTGACATACAATGGTTATGTGTAATTATAGAGTACCATGTCACGTTTTGATATAGGCATCCATCGTGGAATGAGTTAATCAAGCTAATTAACATATCCATAACCTTGCATATTTATGGTTTGGGAGGAAATGAGAACATTTAAACATCTACTCTCATCAGTTTTGAAATATGTATGACTACATGCGTGTTGAGGGTGTGAATGAAAGAATGATCAGAATGTCCTCTGGCTAACATTGGATGCAATCCCTTACTCACTAGAGGAAATATATTTGGGACATTGAGTGGCTTCATGAGGGTTTTAGGGCCTAATTACCCATAAATCTTATTTCCCAAACATGTGTCCATGGGGCCATTTTGAGGATGTTTAAATAACTTAGGAATCCTTCCTGGAAGATATGTGGCAAAAAACTGGCTGTCCCTAGAGAGAGACAGAAAGCAGACCTTTATTCTCTTACCAGACTGAGGCCGGGACTCCTCCGAAGAGTTTAATTCTGCATTTACATAATTGTTTCCCCTTCGCTGGCTCCCCTCCCCCCCCACCAACGACCCTGCTAGGGCTGGTGGCCTAGAGATGTGTTTCCAAGTGACAAGTATATCATCAGTGCAGATCAGATCTGAGCATTGCTGCACCCTGATTGGCAGGCCTATTAAAATACAAAGAGGATCCAAAATGAGCAACTTTTGGGACCTGAAGGAGGAGGCTGGTAAGGACATGCCCCCCTCCCTCTGCTGTTAATTGCAAAGCGCAGCCTCAATAAATTATATTGAACAGATAAACAACTCGAGCTGTGTTTATTAAAGAAACAGCACATGGCACGATGCCAGCACGGATAAGCTTCGCTGTAATCAGTGTATTTATTTCACCCCCAAAAAAGCCTGTCTGTGCTTCTTTAAGCCTGATAAACTCATTATGCTAAGTTTCAGCCTCCATTGAAGGGAGGCTTTTCTATATGTTAATTCATTTTAGTAAATAATTATTACGTTTGGCTGAGGGAATGCATGTCTCTATAATTTAATAATTGGCAAGGTTATTAACATATGATTAATAGGAGTCATAAACTAATACTGAGAGCTTAAAATTTTTTTCACTCTGAATAAATACAATAAAGCAAGCTGGCGGGAAGGGGAAAGATTCTCTCCCCTTGCACGTCCCACTGCTCCTCCTTTCTCCTCGTTTTCTTTATGAAGTTAGGGGTGCGGTCCTTGGAAGAGGAGAGATTGCCTTTCTTCCCCATCTGCGATCTGACTCTGATGCACGGTGTGCTTCCTTCTCTTTGAAGCTTTGAAATGTTCCTCTGTGTGTCCATATTCAAGAGGCAAGAAAGAGAGGAATTAGAGAGAACTAGAAAGAAAAATAAACAAGGAACTGAGTGACGGAATCCTCTAGGAAGAGGTTCCCAAATGTGTATCTGAACTTCAACTTGACTATTTATTGATCAGCAAAAGATTTCTCAAATCAAAAGCACAATGAAATAGCATCTCACTTCATAGAATGGCTATAAGCAAAAAGGCAAAAAAAAAAAAAAAAAAAAAAAAAAAAAAAAAAAAAAAAAGAAAAGAAAACGCTGCTGAGGACGTGGAAAAAGGGAGACATTTCCACGCTGTTGGTGGCATGTGAATTAGTATAGTGATTATGAAAAACAGTATGGAGGACCCTTAAAAACTAAAAAATTGATTTACCATGGACCCAACAATCCCACTACTGCATACAAACCGAAAGGAAATGAAATCAGTGTATCAAAGAGGTATCAGTCCTCTCCTGTTTACTGCTATCCTACTCCCGAGAGTCAAGATGTGGAATCCATGGGAGGGGTCCATTGGCAGATGAATGGATAAAGAAAAGCTGATATACATCCACAATGGAATGCTATTCAGCCATGAAAGGAATGAAATCTTGTGAGTTGTGGCAACATGGGTGGAGCTGGAGATCATAATGGTAAGTTAAATCAGCCAGGCACATAGATAAATACTGCATGGTGTCATTCATCTGTACAATCTTAAAAAGCTGAGCTCATAGAAGTAGTAAGCAGAGGAGTAGTCACTGGCTGCCAGGGAGAGAAGGGGAGTCGGATAGATGGAGGTGGATAGAGAGACTGGTGAATTGACATAAATAACCACCACATGTGAGGAGTAAGTACTGGTGTTCTAATACTGTAGCACAGAATTCAAAATAGATAAAGGATTTGGAATAAATATTTGAGACAAACCTAAATCAACACACAGAGTAGATGGGAACCAAAATATCACACTCTATCCCATAAAGATGTACAATTATTCTCTGCCAACAGGAAACATAAGAACAATATATCAGTTTTTCCATAAATCCCAGACATAGCCAATCTAAAACTTCAGGTACCATCCTCCACACAACCAAAATGTCAGAAATGTCCTCTGTGAAGTACCCATTGTTGGTGATATCTTTCTCCATCTTCCTACTTGGGAAAATTAGAAGCTGGCAATTTTTCACCTCTTTCCCCCAATACTTTTGGTATTTTTAGTTTAGAAATTTCCAAGTCTGTGAAATTCCAGAGGCCTCGCTGCAGAATGGAGCCATCTGGTCTCAGTGGTGAAAGCGTGCCGAACCAGACTTCCCCAGTCAATTTTCCTGGGCCACGGCCTGGTTTATTAGATGGGGAAACAGATTAACCTGCATCTTAATCTACCAATTCAGAAATCTTAACTTAGCATCTGCTATATACCAAGTAGTACCCCTAGCATTGATAATAGAGCGACCAATCTCCTTGCATAATTGTCTGGCTAGCCAAAGAAATGTTGCCACTGCAAATGTGTCTGCCTAAGGCACAGCGACAGCCTGTGGTGCTGGTGAGGGGTCGGTGAGAGTCCACTGTCAGATGGTGATGAGTGTGACCGAGATCACCGAGAAGAAGTTTCTATCTTTGTCTGTTATGGTTGTCTCTGTTCCTGCCGGGAAATGGACCTCTCCGGCCCGAGCAGGGGCAGCTGACCAGCCCTTGTGCAAGTGTCTTACAAGAAGCCACATGAGCTGGCTCCACTGAGGACACTTCTACCCTCAGACCTACTGTCTGTCCCCTGAGGTCCTGATTACAGCCATTCTTGTCCTTCCTAATGCTCTGCTAATCCACCTTTAATACTTTCTTTACTGTTTTTTTTGTTTTGTTTTGTTTTTGCCTCTTGGGGTACTGAGGATTGAACTCAGGGCCTCACGCATGCCAGGCAAGTGTTCTACCACTGAGCTACATCCCTGGGCTCCTGCCCAGCCTCAGGGTACTAAGGGTACCATGGTCAACTAAAACCTGCTTGTTAGACTGGAATGAGTTGGTCTGGGCAGAGGCTGGGCACACACAGAAAGCATCTACCTATCTATCAGTCATGCAACAAATATTTCTTAAACTCCTAGTGTGCTAGACCTTCTCCATAATGCTGGGAGAATTAAGATGACTAATATTTAGCCTCTGATCTCAAGGTGAGAAACAAACCCACAGAGAATCGTATCACAGTGTAGAATGGTAAGAGTCAGAGTCAAGGCCTCTACAAGAAGCAGGAATGGCACAAAGAGTCCAAGCAGCAGCATACACCTGGGAAGTCTTCATGGAGGAAGTGTCTTTAGCCAGGACCGCAAAAAATGAATGGGAAGCCACCAACTAAATGACACATATGCATTCGGAGCCTTACTTATCACTGCCATGTTTATTTTGGCACCTGCATGTGGGCATGCACACACACACACACACACATGCACACATTCGCACACCATTAATGTTGTCTTGTTCAGGACTAAAGCAGTCAGAAAAAGCAGAGCTTCCAGAGGACCACTGACATCTCACTAAGCCATCTTCCCCTGGCAGGTCAAGGCCCCACATAGGCTGAGGTGACAGCTGCAGAGCTGGGTGGCCATTCTAACAGGCCTGCCACTCGGAATGGCCGTGATGTGAGCCCATAAATTCACTCCAGATCTTACAGGCTACTTAGGATCAGGAACCCTGCGACAACCCAGACAGCTATGACTTCAAGGCTGAACCTTAATACCACACTTATTACCCAAGTCGATAAGGTAACTGGGGCAAAATCATGCTTGACTTTACAAAGCTTAGGGACTATGTCACAGGAATGTGTCAGCCACTGCGAGCTCAGCGGGTTTAGGATCAGGGTGGCAAGGGGAGCCCAAGGCTTCATTTTCCTCCCAGAGCCAGGCTAGGGAGCGAGGTCACTCTGCAGCCAGTTTCCCAGGGGACTGCAAAGAAAATGATCTGGCTCACCTAATGGTTCGAAGCGCAGGGCAACCTGAGCAAGACTCATTTACTGCAGCTTCAGAAAGGAAGCCAAGGCGCAGGAGGAAAGAGGAGCAGGCAGGTGTTGATTCTGCTCACATCAATGGGCCGAAGACTCTCCAGCCAGAGAACGAGGCAGTGCAGAGGCACTGGCTGAAAGTCACTCCCTCGATGGGCACAAAGAGGTGACATTCAGAGCTGATAAAGCATCCAGCAATGGCCTCAAAATGAATTTACACATCTAATCAACCACGAAGGTAAACCTCCGAGTAAATTAGGTTCCGGAGCCTACCGCTCCTCTTCAATAGACACAGACGTCCAGCTGGAAGGGCCTGGCAAGCTCCCCAAACCAATTCCCTTGTGTTACAAGAGGAAGAACACTGGCCTGGGACCAGACAGTCTTCCTCTCAGTAGCTACAGGGCCTCAGACAAGAATCTCGGCTTTGAAGCTGCAGTCTCCTTGGAGTAAATGGGATCTTTCAGACTGGCATCACGTGAGCCCGTGAAGCATAAGTAAGAGATGGAAGAGTGAGCCCTGAGGTTTAGGTATCCACCTCTGTTTTGAATAGGTTGAAGTCCATGAGATCCCAAAGGGGAGGTGATTTAAGCCCAAGAGATCAGCCCATGGCCAACTAGAATTTCTGAGTCTTCATTCGGTGGTTTATTCTTGTTGCTGTTTTCTGTTTGTTTGTCTGTTTTGCTAATATGGAAAGAGCTCTCCTACTTTGCCTACCCCCAAGGGAAGAACTTTAGGTGCAAATCTTACCTCCTCAACTAGCTTTGGCGGTGCAAAGGACCACCAAACCAGGCCAGGCCTTCAGATTTGAGTCCCCGCTGGTCTCCAGCAAGCCCTTTGCAAGCACCTGCTGAGGGTTCTGAAAACAGTGAGGAGGACCAAGCCACTTTGCTGTTCTAACTTGTCTCCTGCCTCCTTCTCCCTCTTCAACTTGCATCTGTCGGAAATCTCCCTGGTGACGGCCTTCGTATTCCCTTGAACACTCCTTGCAAGTGCGATCCTACTTTGGGGCCTTAGCACTTGCTATCTGCCCTGCCTAGGACGCTTTCCGGGTGTTTGATTGGCTGGCTCCCTCCCTCGCTTTTTTCCCCTCTGCTCAAGGAAGCCTTCTCCACCCACCTCTCCCCTCCCCTTTCCCTCTTCGGTCTCCATGGCAATGATCACAAACTGATGTATCAGTTGCTTTGCTCTCTCTCCCCTGTGCAAACAAGAAGGTGGAGCTTTATGTTTCTGTTGTATTCCTCATTCCTAAAAGAGGGCCTACAGCATAGCAGGCACTCAACAAATATTTGTTGATTGAATAAATGAATGTTAGACACTAGTAATAATAGCAAGAATTAACAGTTTTGTAACAGCCACCATGTTGGGTGCTTTATACAGATTTCTTCATTGAAATCTCAAAGCCTTAACAGCAGGGCACTGTTACACCTATTTTACGGGAGGGACCAAGGCACGGGAGGTTATGTAACTCAGTTAGGGTGGACTAGCTGGTAAGAGATTGTGCTGCTGTGTATTCCCGCTTCGCTGCACTCTAAAAACACTGCAACAGCTCTTTTCAAACTAAAGGAAGAGTTGGGGTGTTTCCATTCTTCTCAATTGTGATGGTTTATGATGATTGATAGCTTGAGTGCACTGAGAGATTTCCGAAGAAGTGATGGGCTCATGAGGGCACCATACTCACCAGTGAATTAATCCAGTGATGTTCAAGGCTGAATGTGCATTGGAGGCAGGTCTCTGGGGGCGGGGGGTGTGACTTTGGAGGGTATACGTCTCCCTGATGCTTTCCTTGGGCTCTGCTTCCCAGCAGCCATACACTAAAATGTTTCATTCCACCATGTTGCTTCTGCCTTGGAGCCAGCCAGCCATGGACTGAAACTCCTGAAACTGTGAGCCCTTTCTTCCTTTAGTTGCGGTTGTCAGGTATTTGGCCCCAGCAACAGGAAAGCTGACCAATACATCAAGATTCATAACCGTAAAATGAAGTGGGTGAAAGCATTACAGAATGTCTATGTGCTCTGATTTCACAGCAACAACAAAGTGTTCAAACACTTCACCCCTCCACCTACTGACGGGAAGGGCGGGGTCCACAGATTGTACTGTGGAACTCTGCTCTGAACCCGAAGGATCAAATCATCCCAAGTTTCCTGGTTCTCTGCCAACAGGAGTTAAGGGTCCATGAGAAAATTTGGTGATCAATTTTCCTTGTAGAAACTTGAAACTT
Organism: Dasyprocta punctata; assembly: GCA_004363535.1. Lineage (NCBI taxonomy): Eukaryota > Metazoa > Chordata > Mammalia > Rodentia > Dasyproctidae > Dasyprocta > Dasyprocta punctata. The sequence goes on along the minus strand of RJWM01003310.1, from coordinate 9,716 downwards.
TCATAAATCCACTTTCCTTCATTTGACCGCTGACACCGTGGCAGCTGAGTTTTTTTCACCTTTGATTTTTCAGGTAAGCAAACCTGCTTTTCTTCTGCCCAGAAGGTCAGTTACTTCCCGGGCTTCTCATGGGTAAATTCTTCATCAGACTGGGGGTCAGCTTCTTAGAGTGACCCTTCCCAGCCCCCCACTAGATAGCACCACTGAGATGCTATCATCACACTTGATTTCTTTCCATCACAGCACTTACTGCTACCAGGAAGGATCTTTTTATTTTATTGACTCGTTTACTTTCTCTCTTCCCTCTTTATCATGCAGTCTCCAGCAGGGCTGAAACCCAGTTCACCAAGCCCTCCCTAATCTGACCTCCACCTCAGTGTTCTTTCATCCAATTTGGATGAAAACCACAAATAGCCCTGAGCTTTGAACAGCAGTGGCTGTCAGCCCTCGGCGTGGGAGGACCTTCTTGCTTCTCAGATCCAACAGCCACTGGCAGCCCCTGTCAACTCTCCACAGCTTCCCATTGTTCTCTGGATGCCAGTGCCATGCATGCTGGTTACTTTCAGTGCCAACAGCCTTTGGCACAGCCAGCTCTTAGTGTACCAGTTCGGCCTGCTCTATGCCACAGAAAGATGAATAGGTAAGAATATGCCACCCATTCTAGGCACAGTGGCACACAGCTGTAATCTTGGCCACATGTGAGGCTGAGACAGGAGGATCTTGAGTTTGAAGGCAGCTGGGAAAACATAGCAAAACCATGGTTCAGAATAAAAATTTTTAAAAGAGCTGGGGATGCAGCTTAGTGGTAAAGCACTTTGCATAATGTGTGTGAGACTTCAGGTGCCATCCCCAGTACTGGAAAAAAATCCAAAAAAATTCCGAAACAGTCTTATAGGCTGTAGCACATGGGGGAACCATGGGTGGACAACCCACTAAGCGTATGGGGAGATTGCTTAAATGGAAGCAAAAGGCAGGGGCCACACATGAGCAGTGTGAGACTCTGGCCATGGCAGGAGAGGACTCGCCCCTGGCCCTGACTGAAGACAACTGCAGAGGGCCAGAATGCTCTGGGATGGACCCATGACCAAAGCAAATGCCCCCCAGCACAGCCCTGGGGTGTCTGATGTAACTGTGCATGACTGCACGGCATAGCGGGCAGGCGAGGAGCCTGGGTCCTCCTCCCCTGTCCCGTGAGTGTCTGGCAGTGTTGAGTTAAGCTTCTTGCAGAACTTGCTAATGGGTGCAGCAAGGGCGCGGGCAGTACAGAGCGATTACACAGCACACCTAAGGGCAAATGCAGGTGAGTGAATGAGCTGGGAGCCCAAACCATTCAGCTATCCAGCCTGGACTGCACGTGTCTCTTCCAGGTCAGCACTAGGCTGGGCCCAGGCTCGAGGCAGCGGGTAGAAAGGGAAGGTCTCTGTTCTGCAGGCCTCCCAGGCTCCAGCTCCAAACCCAGCAGCCCTCCTTCCCGCCTTCTGGGCCCTCCTTTTCTTTTATCTGTACATACTTTTCCGCCTATGAACATTTTCTCATAGGAGCTGAGTTCGCAACTAAGCAGGGGCCGGAGCTGTTTCTAAGGGGGCCGGGTAAATGCCGCTACATTAGAACTGCAAATGCACAGTGAGGACTCCTTCAGTGTGAGCATCACGCAGTACGCAGGGCAGGCTGACACCAAGACGTGCGACCACTGCTTACCCGGAATTCACTTTCACTGGGCATCTTGGCTCTTTCTGCTCTTTTCCCCCTTAACTCTGAAAACCTTACATGTTTTATAAATAAGAAACCTTGGGCTCACTAAGAACAAAGAACTTCAATAACTTGCCCCAAAGGCACATGCCAGTCAGAGTCAGACCAGCCTTACCCAGGGTCGAACAGTGGTCTGGCATCTTCTCCTGGGTTCGGTGTACCTGACCCCTCACGGCTCTTTTAACTCCTTTCTCAAAGACCCCATGCCCTTGAGCCCAAGCCAATCCCAGCACGGGTGGAGAGTCCCATGCCCCCTGAGGACTATCTTGCTGGGGAGATGTTTGCTTTCCTCCAGCAAGGATGCAATTTCCAAATTTTTAAATCTTTTTTTTGGGAGGGGTACTAGGAATTGAACTCAGGACCTCATGCTTGCCAGGCAGGTGCTGTGCTGCTGAGCCCTTTAAATCATTTTTAGTCATTTTTCTTTGATTTCAAAAATTACATAAATTCATTTTAGTTGTAAAATAGAATACTATACACCAATAAAAAAAGATCCTACTACACAGAATAATAGGACAGTTGGGCAAATTTTTATATATTTGTGTACATTAACTTGAATAAATAATGTTGAGACAGAGTTGAGACACTACAGAGAACATCCTATGTGGTTCCATATATAAGAAGTTTAAAAAGAGTCACAACTGCGCTATGGTGACAGATGTCAGGATACTGGTTCCTGGGAGTGGGGGTCATTGGGAAGAGCCATGAGGGAACTTTCTGGGGCTCTAAGCTATCTTTTAGTTCTCCATCTGGGTGATGGTCTTACATGTGTGTAAATACATAAGGAATTTCTGGGCTGCAAGTTTTGTGTACTTCTCCATTTTTTGGATTACACTTTGCTACAACATTTAAAACAAGCAAAGTGAAACATGCTCTTTCTTAAAAAAATTTCTAAAGTAAATAATTTTATTTTGAGACAGGGTCTCTCTATGTAGGCCAGGTGGGCTTTAAACTCACTTTGTAGCCCAGGCTGGTCTCAAACTCACTGTGATCCTCCTCCTGCCTCAGCCTCCCGAGTGCTGGGATTATAGGCATGAGCCACCATGCCCAGCACAAAATTGTTTTTTTATTTTTATTTTATTTTTTTTTTGCAGCACCGGGGATTGAACTCATAACCTCGCGCCTGCCAGGGCAGGCGCTTAAGGCACTGAGCCAAACTCCCGGCCCTGGGTTTTTTTGAGGCAGGGTCGCACTATGTAGCTCAGGCCGGCCTTGCGCTCGCGTTGTAGCCCAAGCCGGCCTCGAACTCACAACGCTCCGCCTACCTCAGCCTCCCGAGTGCTGGGATTAAAGGCGTGCGCCACCACGCCCGGCCAAAATTGTTTTTTTAAATAATCTGTGTTTCCACCACCGGGAAATAGCATAACTAATGCTTTAGTGTGTATTCTTCCAGATCTTTTCACAATAGCATTAACTTTTCATGAGCATTTCCTGAGCAAGGAATCCCGAGCCTAATACCAATCACTGGTTGTGCTAACTTATTTAGGAGTCTAATTTCCTGGACGTGTCTTTCACTTACCCAGGAAGCTGTGACACAACTAGATTTAATTTGGCCGTTTTTAGAAGAGCGTGTAACAATTAACGGCAAATAAATGGAATTAAAATCAAATTGAATACAGCCTTTCAATATGATTTTAAACACAGCAATGAATGTGAAATGAAAGCTCGGCTTGGAAGGGCTCCTGAGACTGCCGAGGCCCTGAGCACCACCTACTGGCGGTGTCCTGTCATGACGGCCACATCATCTGCACTTGTGGCCTTCTGGTTTAAAGCTTCCGCCGTACCTCCTTTTTTTCTGTAAGTTTACACATTCCCCTCAAGAAATTTCCAGAAAATTTTTTGCTGCTTCAGTGCACTGCAAAGTTACTAGAACGCAGGTATATCGTCATAAATATTCGATGAATGAATAAAAGAATGGAAGGATGGACATGAGTTTGGTTCATTTAGGTTCGGTTTGGTTGCACTGCGGACTGAACACGTAGCCTTTGCACTGAGCTACATTTTTTTTTCTTTAATTTTAAAACAGAGTCTTGCTAAATTGCATAGTTGTCCAGACTAGAATGAGCTTGCCATTCTCCTGCCTCAGCATCCCAGAGCCCTGGAATTAAGGGTGTAGCATCACGCCCGGCTTGGATGTATTCTTGTGCTTCATTATTAAACAAGGGAATAATCCCTGCCCTACCTGCTTCCCAGGCTTTCTTGGAAGATAGATAAGACAACCGCTGGTACAGACGAAACGACTGTGCAAGAAGATGCCAACCGGATGCCAGGGGCTGTAGGAGCCAAATGATGACGAAGACCCCTCCAGAGAGGCCCTGTGTCAGAAACAGTGTAAAAAACCATCCGGGGCCGGGGATTCAGTGGGCACCTGCTAAATGTCAGCTCATTTCCCTTCCCCTTTCCTCTGCGACGCGCTCAGCTCCCGGATCCTCTCCCCGTCTGAGGAGCTAGGAATGTAGATGTCTTTTCCTGGGCCCAGTCCGAGAGGAAGTGAGCGCGCTGCTGTCTGGGGCCAGAGCCAGGATGCACCGCCACCCCCGCCTCCCGAGTTAGCAGGAGTGGTTGCTGAGGCGCACTGCACGTGAGGGGCCCGTCCGAGCTCGTCCGCGGCTGACGGTTTGACAAGCGTCCTGCGGGCCTCACGTGCACACGCTGCCGGCTGGAGCCGTGGGCTGCAAAATGGGGGCAGGACGGGGGGAGGAGACAAGAAGACCAAGGGTCACAGGCAGGGCCGAGCCACGCCCTGGCTGGGTGACCTTGAGCAAGTCTGCTTGCCTGGAACAGCCTAGAGAGCGACCCTTTCAACAGGACCAGGTAAAGAGGCAATGCTCAGGCAAATACTTTGTAAACTAAAGGTCTGGAGCCAGGGTACGGTGTAGCTATTAATAAAGCCCTCGGGGAACATCGGGCCCCCACCTGATCTGACTCAGCGGGACACCACAGGGCGTGTCACTCTCACACATCTGGATCTGGCTTCTCCCTACGGAATCCAGCCCCGCGTTAGCAGCTACAGGCGAAGCTGTGTTTCAGCCCCCCGGCACGGCGCATGTCTGTCAGCCCAGCTACTCATGAGGCTGAGACAGAGGAGCAGAAGTTCAAGAGCAGCTTGAGCAGCTTAACAAATAAGCAAATAAAGGGCTATGGGGTAGCTGAGTAAGTTTTGTGCTTGCCTAGCATGTATGAGGCCTTGTATGAGTTCGATTCCCAGTACTGCAAAAAAGAAAAGAAAGAAAAAGAAAAAATATTATTCCTTTCACACTGAGCTTGTGTCCCACTCAGATCTACCCCTATTGGCTTTTTAAAAGTTTCACCCACTTTTTGTTGGATAATTGATTTTTAAACTAAATGTAGGCTTTGCATTACATTGACACTAGATAAGTTCAATCTTAGTGCTTTCATCGCTGATACAGGCTAGTAAAATATTTTTACTATGTCTATTCCATGTATTTCAATTGGCAGACTTTGTGAAACCTGTGCGTTTATTCTTCCCAGAGGAGTTTACTGAGCACATATATTCCCCTGATACGGAGTCCGGTAGGAGCCAGGAGATGAGAAGGGGTATCTGATGGGAGTGGCAGGAGTCACGGCAGAGGTGGGGCCTTGGTGGCTGCAGCCACCCCGCAGTGGCAGGAAGGTTTCTTCCTAAGTATACCACTAGGCCATATTCTCTGGACCTGGGGATTCTCAGCACATGCATATTGGCAATCCGGTCTTTCTTCCTGGCAGATGAAAAGATGAAGACCATTGTGGTGAGCCTCTCATGATTCCTTCTGCTTCCAGGTTTAAAAAAAAACAACAAAATACTGCAGGTGGCACCAGCCAGCCTGTATTCCTCTTTCTGACCTCATGGCGCCATCACCAGCTCCTTGCACCCACGTTCACACAGCAAGGACCAGTCGCACTCCTACCATGGGCCGTGGGCTGTGCTGGACTCTGCTGCCTTCTCTTAAATCCTTTCTGAGTTCCAAATTCATTCTGGGGTGCGAAGCTGTCTCCATCTTGGTGGCTCCCCCTGTCCTGGATCTTGCATTGCAACCTCTGTCCAAGTCCAAGCATCTGATTCCCTACTCCTCTGGCTTTGGACGCGGCACCCAAGACCCCATGAAAAGGTGCTAAATCCTATGTGAGAGGAGAGGATATGGGACACCCAGTCACACAGTCTCTCTGTTAGCAGTGCACTGCAGTGACAATTCAGGATTCTCAGGTCTGTAACCAGACACACCTGTCACTTTGCACATTCTGTTCTGAGCTTCACAGTGGGGAAAATTTTTTTTTAAATGAGTAAACTATAAGATATTTGAGTTCTCTGCTAGGTCAAATATTCTGATTCTATGTTAATCCCTAATTCCTGATTAAACTTTCTATTCCGTTCTAATCTACCTTTACAGAGAAACAAAAAAATTCACAAGAAGAGGTGGAAGAAAAGGAAAACAGCATAACTAGCCAGCCTCATGATGGCACCTCTGCAGGCAATCAACAGCCTGAAGCTGAAAAACAAGTGCTAAAGTTTAAAATGTCAGAATATCCTAATAGTCTTCCTTGCCCGTCACCTGATTTTTTTTTTTTTTCTTTTTTAGGCCCAGACTAATCTTGTCCAGGCTTAAGCTCTGTGCTAATTGTCAGGACAGCTTGAATAATGCATGGCCTTTCTACTCTGGGATGGTTTGGGTGATGTTCTTTGCAGGTGTGTCCGTCGTTTCCTGTTGTCAAGAACTGTTAATAATGAGCTGTTTGAATAGCAAGTGCCTTAACGTTCCAGGGTCTCTGGCTTCTCACCTGCACACGAGGAAGAGTTCCTCCCTTGTCCTTGGCTCTTGAAGGTCTTTGCTTCTATGACCGCAGGTGCCTCAACCTGAGATTCCACCACGCAGCTCATAACCAGCAGCAAACCATGTACACATTTTAAAAAAAAAATGAATGCCATCTGATGATTAAGCTCAAAAGGAATTATGCAATTAGCAAAGGATGGTGATCACACAACATGTGAGTCTAATTGCAGTGCATGCAAAGGTTTGCTAAATTAGATAAATATGGGTTTGGAGCCACTCTGATGCACAGACTTGTAAAGTTAAGGAAAATATAAAAGTTAATTATGAAACAGGAGTGATAAACATAGGGTGCCTGCATGGGACCGATTAGGATTATTAACCAAGTAATCATCTCACGCAGAAGGTGAAATGTTACAGGAGTCCCGGGCCTGTAGTCTATTACCTGCCATGTCTTATAGCACATGAAAAACATGCTTCATTTTTGCGGAGCACCTGTCATCCGGGGATAGCAGCCTAGGAAGCACTTGGAAGCTGGCTGGCCAGTCTGCCTGGTGGGTGGCGCTGCAGTGAGTCTCTGGTCCACTAGAATTCCTGCTTTTTCTCCTTGTTATCCAAGTTCAAAACCTTACAGTCTGTGCCTCTTTGTCTTTATTCTTGTTCCGTGCACCTAATTGGTTACTGAATCATGTCCATTTGTCCCAATATCCCAAATTACCCAATGCACACTGCTAAATCTAGAAGTCCATGCAGTAGTTTTTGTAAGACGACATGCCTATGACTGGCCAGGACCTCCTGTGCAAAGGTAAAAGAATACCGGAAAGACAGCATTGGTGGGAGCCTGCTCAGCCTGCAGACTGCTCAAATGTGACTAGTGGGTCCCCTGCTAATTCTTTGCCAAGTTGGTTCAACAAGCTGTGCCCTGGTCTCATCTCTGTCACCTACTTCTCAGCCTGGCTGCAAGGCGTATAGGAGTGAGCACACACAGGACACCGCCTGGCACATAATGAACACTCGACAAGTGGCTCCTTTCTTACTATTTGGTTTTCTCTGCTCATTACTTAGGAAGAGTAACTGTCTACTGTGTTCAGTGTGCTGAACTGATGACCATAGTGGAGATACACACACACACACACACACACACACACACCATCCTCTCTCACTGGGATATGGGAGAACATGTTGGCTCACAAATAATTACAACGAAACAACCTGGGAGATGTACTGGTCAAAGATTACAAAATGCTTGAGGATGGATCATTCTTGAAAGGCAACTGGAGAAAACATCACTGAAGCGGGGCCATGATGAGGGCTGTATCAGAGGGCTGGGGAAGTAGAAGATACTGCATGAGCAAGGACACTGAGGTCAGAAGGTCCAAGGCAACCTTTGTTTATTGCAGGAAGTGATGGGCCAGCCTGGACAGGAACTTGGAGGACAGACTGAGGGGAGGTGTCTTAATGTCAAGTCCTGAGTTCTGACTTTATCCTGTGAGCCACAGAGTCCCCAGAATGTTTTAAAGAACACGCTCTAGGACAAAGTAGCATTAAATGGAGATGGATCCAGCAGAGTTGAGCAGACAGGATAGAAAGGGAACACCTGGTGACAAAGGAAGCTGAAAGACTGTCACACTGGCCCAAAGTGTGGTCATGAGGGTGAGGGTGAAGAGGCAGGTGTAAGGAGATGTGACAAGACCCAGTGGCCAAGTCACTATCCAGACCAAGAATAAAGATGAGGAGCAGATGACTGTGAGGCTTTGGACTTGGCCACAGGAAGAAAAGGAGGTGTGCTGGTCAACCAGAGATCCCGATTCCTAGTTACCCAGCCTGGGATCCAATGAAAGTCTCCACAGTGGGAAGGTAGCTCAGGGTAGGAGCTCTGAACGCAGGCTAGAGCGTCGATGGCTAGGTATCCTCTGCAGGCTTCAATGCCCTCAGCGAGCTGTAACCTCTCCCAACACTTCCATCTCTGCCTTTGCAAAATGGGGATAAGAACATCCCACTTCTCAGAGACGTCATGGGGATCAAAGAGACACCACAGTGCTGACGTCAAGTCCCTGCACAGTGTCTGCCACACAGGGAGCTCTCAGGAAAGCTTGAAAAAAGACAAACAGTGACCTCAAATGTAGAATCCTAAAACTCAAAACTGCACTGAAATTCTGGTGGATGTGGTCTGTGTTGTGATGACTCAGGACTGAGTCCTGGATTTCATGGCACTGCCAGCACCGCCAGCAGACTGTCACTGTGCTAAAGTCTCATGGAGGCAGTTATTCAGGGCAGCACAAAAGAAACCCAATCACTGTACTGATCTGGAACTATCAGGCCAGGGGAGTAGTGAGCAACCAGCACAGCTGGATTCATCTGGTGAGGCTGGGTAAGTTTCTCCCAGGCTCTCATCGATCGCCCATCCTTTTCCCTTCCTAGTCCATTCCAGCAGGGCTGGCTTCTGCGTGCCTCTCTGCACTTCCTGTCACAAAGGTCATGGTGATGATCTCAGGGGCTGCAGACCGATCAGCTGATGTGTGTGTGAACTTCAAAGGCCGACTGACACAGCTGTATTCTGCCGGGCTGTGGGCAGGCCTGGTGAAATGCTGGAGTCATACCTTGAGGGAGTAGCACAGCCTGCCCCGTGGGACCAATGCACCACCCCATTTCCTACAGCACTGCTGTTTAGTCAACAAAAAGTCAAACCTGTGAGAGCAAACTGGTCCCACCAAATGGACCACTGGAGCTTGGAAAGGATAGACCTGAATCTTATACCAACCCATTTTCTGTCCCCGCAGGGCTATGCTCACAGCTGACTTCTCATTGCAAGAGCATTTGCCCTTCAGCCAAACCGCGGTTTATTTTAAAAAATATGTATCCTGAGCCCTCTGGGACAGATCTTTTTAAAAGGTCCAGGCAGACAGAAAGACAGGCAGCTGTGCAATAGGGGGCTGAGTCCAGCTCACTGGAATCAAAGCCTCTGCTTTTTCCAGTTTCAAGAGATCGGTATCAGCATAGAACGAGAGAACATCCAGAGAGTTAAGCACTCAGTCGGCTCTCCTCCTGCACAGCAGTGATGGCTCCTACTGTGGAAGCCAGGAAGCTAGCAAGAGACTTGCTCATCTTAATAAGACTATTTCCTTATCATCAAATAGCAAATTGTTTCAAACAAATTGTTTTTAGTGCTGGGATAAACCCAGGTATTTGCACTCAGCCCCT